>PVIA01001716.1:0-41029 GCA_004024845.1 Tonatia bakeri | reverse complement strand
CCCTGGACCTCAGCACTGGAACTGGATATAAACACCAAAAGCACTACCAGTGAAGCTAGGGGAACTCGTGTGAATGCTCCTGTGCCATTTCACATCACATAAAATAAACACAGCAGGATCCCGTATTATTTTACAAATCATTGACTCCAGACCCTTGAAATTCTCTAACGGCCAAAGTTTAAAAATAGGGCAAACACCATTCCCACATTTATTGTGCAACAGTTGAATAATAATCACACCTTACAATGTTGTGTTGTTGTAATGTGTACATCTGGAATAGATACCTACGTAAATGATTCTTGTTTCAATCCTGAAAATTTTAAGTGAAACTCAAATTTGTTTATACTCTGGTTAGTTTCTGATTCTTAATTTAATGTAAAATTAATTATGTGACATTGGCCAAGTTACTTAACCACTTATGAACTCACTTTACTTATGAGGATATACTATCACCACGAAGCCTTGTTTCATAAAAAGTTATGTTACCTTTACAACAAGGTTCAGAGCAAGACTCCTGCTGGCACCCCTTCCTTATTCTGATTTTTATCACACTCACAATGTCTGCTCTTTGAGATCTCTTCCCTTAGACTTCATGTCCATAATCTGATTCACCACATGGTAGTTTAGAACATGACGTATCTTTTCCCCACTGCTTCCTACTAGGAGAAGGGATTAATGTCACCAAATGTCCATGCATAATCTTGTCTTTAACCATTCTCCCTAGACCATATATACATATTATTAATCCTCAACTAAAGACATGCTTATTGATTTCAGACACAGGCAAAAAGAGGGAGAGAAGGAAGGAGAAGAATATCAATGTGAGAGAGAAATATTGTTCATTTACCTCTCATATGCTCGCTGTCCAACCAAACCCAAAACCTAGGCATGTACCTGGCTGACTGGGAATCAAACACATAACATTTTAGTTTACAAGAACACACTCCAACTAGCTGAGCCACAATGGCTGTGCTAGACCACAGCATTTTACAGTGAGATTTGATTTACTAAGCTCACGTTCTGTAGGGTATAATTTGGGGAAAATTCTCTATTAACAATGTGGACTGGGTGCTTAAAAAAACAATGGTATTTCTCAGGATCTTTGATATTCTATGCTACATTTTGAATTAGAAAGAAAATATAGAGAAATTTTCCCCAAATCATTTGAATGCTAATTTTTTTAAGTATTGTATTTCAGAACTAGTGTTTCATAGAACATGTTTGGGAAATGTGCTTTATATCAGAGGTCCTCAGTCTCAGCTGCATATTGGAATCACTTTGGTAATTTTAAAATCAGTGATCCTATTCCCATTCCCCCAAGTTCTGAAGTAGTTGGGCAGAAGTGTGACTTGAGTATCAGAATTAACTTCTTTGCCAATCATTCTCCATGCTCCAATCATTCACCACAGATTGAAAGCTACAGTTCTAAATCTATCTTTTCATCCTTCTTTCAGTTTCTAGGAATTGCAGATTGCTGCATTAAGGTGACTGTGTGTGCTCATCTCTCCCTAGTTCATGCTCCATCTCCTGCCAGCAATTATTTGATGAAGTAGGTCTATAATATTCAATGTCATCAACTATAATCTCTGCCCACCCAGTTATTTTCACTGATGGTCATCAAGTTCTAAATGTCGGGAGAGAATAAGAAACTTCCACTTTGATTTTTGACCCAAGCTCCATTCTCCAATTTAGCTTGGATCAGATGGTCTTATTCTTTCAGAGTAGTAAACTATTGGTTTCTCACCATACCAGTTAGTAAAACTAACACACTGATCTCTACATTTATATAATTCCAAGTATAGTTCATTAGGTCTATTCTTTATTGGTTATAATGCAAAGCTAGGAGAAATGAGTATTAGGCAGAATCATATGGCGAAAAATTGAGGGATTGGCAAAAAATTCTATGAACGGACACAGACACTGACTTGGGTTTAATCCAAGTACTATGTAGAGAATCAGGCTTCAGGTGTAGCAGCCATAGCTGGTTTTAGCAGTCCTAGGTCAAGCAAGAAATAAATTGAACATTCAGCTGTTTCTTACACTGTGATCATGGATGTTCCGGATGCAATATTGCCAGAAAATGTTTTGGTTAATTTCCAGGTAAGACTTACCTCAAAGCAAGCAGAACATTACTATATAGGCTTATTAAGCATAACTGACTGGAGAGATTTGTTTGGGTGTTTTTTGCTCTCCCTTCTTATTATGCCCTCACCAGGATGCAGACAATTGTTCTAAACCACATATACACTGTCTAAATTTTATTCTGTTTATTTCTTAAGTTTATAGTTGTTTAATTCACAGATCTAAACTGTAGGTTTTTTATGCTAAAATAGTAAATCTCATGAACAAGCAGAAAATAAACGTGAATCCTTATTGTATGGAAAGATGTCATTTTCTTAGATTAGTATGGAGGAAAACTTCGATGTAATTCTACAGAAAAAAATCTAGAAAGAAAATTAAAAAGACTTAAACCCAGAGCTTCTAGATGCCAAGTTTGTTCAGTAAAGAATGAATGCCATGAGTCATAGTCCAAAAATGATCTTGCCATCCAAATAAGAACATGGAAAAGAAACAAACATTGAAAACCCTTGGCTGGCTTGATAGAAAGAAGCAATTTTACCTCAAGAAAAAATTGAGATCTCAGAGACCAAGTTATCTGTTATCTATCTGTATATCTGCCTATCTATAGAAAGGGAAAAGAGCTCTATTTTATTGATACAATGAGAAGAACAGGAGGTAATTGAGCTTTTATTAGTTAGGAGAGTCAGTAAAGATAAAAACAAAGAAACAAACAAAAAAGTAACAAAACATAGTGAGAGAATCTCTGATTAATCAATGCCTTCAGAGGAGCCAAGACCCCAAATCTGTAGAGAGATGTCCTATTTCAGCTATTGATTGGAAATCAATTATAAAAGCAATAGAGAAACAGCTTCTTAATGATTAAATTAGCTACAAGATGGCTCAACATTCTGACAAATTTGAATAAAAAATACCTAGAAAATCAATGTGTGATACTTCTATAATTATTACACATGTTATAGAGTAATAGAGTTGTGAGGGGATAGCTTGGGAACTAAAAATACGTTCTAAATAAAGCCAGAGGGAGATGGAAAAAGAAGTAAAAGTTAGTATTTGTGGGGAAGACACTGCTCAGAATTTACTTGCATGGTGTACACTTTGAAATACTCAAAGTGTTCATTGTTTTCATGTCTCACTGCAGGAGACTTACAAGACAAAATCTGGAGAACAGAGTAGATGGCAAAGGCTGGAGCTGAAAGGACCTCCAGGTGTAGTGAGAAGTGTGGGGAAAGCTGGGAAAGAAAGGACCAAAACAAGTAGTTTGAAACTATAAACATATAGCTAGATTTATTTACATTAAATAGAGGGGGAAAAGTAAAGAAAACATTAGAATTATAGTTAATTGTTTGAGGAAAAGATATAGAAAGTATGTTTTTTTTTTAAGATTTTAAATGCAACCCTTTGATGCACAGGCTGGTACTCAATCTCTGAACCACACCAGCCAGGGCAGAGAGTGTGCTTTAGATTAAAAAAAAAAATTCAGTAGCTGCAGGAGAGCAAAATTTGAAAGATGACATGCCAGAGACGACTTGTTTTCTAGTGGCATACATTAAGGCAACATCACCAGTTGTTTCAATTCAGCAATTTGTTGTGGAGATCCTCCAATTGAGACAGAAGTAACCCATGCATTTATATTAGGACCCTGCTGGGCATGGAGAAGAGCAGGATACTTGATCTGTGCAAAATGCATCACAAGGGATCATCTTGTGAGAACAGAAATAAAAAATGCTCATACATTGATGGAGGCAATTTGGTGGGACTTCCAATGACCAATCTGAGACAATGTAAAGAACAAAATAGTCATGATTTCATTCTCATATGAATAAAAGAACTGCCCATGAAGCTGATATAAATAATTTGAGAGGAGAAACCTCTTAAGTAAAATTTTAATTTAATAAATATAGAATGTCAGAAATAGAAAAGTATCTTTTGGCAAATAGTACAGTAATCACTATTTCAAACAAGAATCATTACTGTATTTTAAAATTAGTGAGCAAAAATATGATAAGCAGGACATTTGCATAGTCTTAAAATACCTTCCCACAACACATTTATCAATAATAAAATGGAAAAGAGTAACTTTGCAGTGAAGAGAGCTGGCACACATCACCTTAACCAAATTGTTAAAATCAGCATTACTAATAATGATGCATATTGATGACATGCACCTCCTGCTGTCGTGCGGTGAGTCACAACTCAGAACACCCCTCTGTGGCATTATTGCTAAACAGCATTACCCGAATTTAGTCAGGAGGAAAAAGAAGGCAAGTTGATTTGTGGGCAGTGGTCTTCAAAAGCGTCAGCACCAAGAAAAATGGAGAAAGGCTGCCGAACAGCCATATTTAGGAGGGACCACAGGGTCATGAGGACTACATCAAGGTGGCATACTGGGTTAGATCCTGGGCCAGTGAAGAACATTCATGGAATAGTCAGTGAAATTTCAAAAAGCTCTGTAGTTTAGTTAATAAAATCATATCAATTTTATGTCCTCATTTAGCTCACTGCTCCATTGTTATATGACATTAACCCGTGAAGAAACCAAGTGACAGGAATATGCAGATTCCTTGTACAATTTTTGCAAACTTTTAAAGTCTTAACTTATTAAAAGTTAATGTTAAAAATACAAAAATAAAATTAATAGGTACCTCTTTGGAGTATTTATTATATCCAAATTCATCTCAAGAAACCAAAGAAAAGGATTACAGAAGTTTGATATCAGAGAACAAAGATATGTCAACATAGTGGCTGAAAACATTAGTAAATTTATATTTGTTTTCACATGAGTATATATATTCTTTCTGTTCTCTACTTAAGGCTACTTCTTTTCAATGTAATTGAGTTTTAAAAATCATTTGCCATCAGGAGTCTTGAACTTGTGAGAGTATTATAAGTCCAGCCATAGCATTTAAACTGTGTTTAAATAAAACTTGTTTTTAGAAAATAAAAGGAATAGGTTTTATGCATTGTTGAAATCTCTCTGATTAATACTTATCAAGCCTTTAGATGTATTTCACGAGGTTGGGGGATTTATGAATTCATAGTTTTGACAGAATTAGCCATAAAATAATTGGTTGTTACAGAAATGCCACCAGCTTTTCTATCCGAACATTAACATAAGATATCTATAAGAAAACATTATGAACCTAAACATAATAAATTTTTTCACCAACAGGTTCATATTTGATGTGAGGAAGCATACTTGATGGAAGCTTTTAAGAGTTTTTTCTCTAGTTCCATTAAACCTTACCTGGGTATTTTGGGGGCTTATCTCATGCCCTTGTGATGACTTGTATATTATTTTTATGACTTTCTAATGAATTTTCTTGTAATCTGATGGCTGGTAGCAACAAAATCACTTATTTTTATGAATAAAGTTCAGAACTCTGTGGGGGGGGATAGATTTTGTTCATTTATTGTTTTAGAGAGAGGGAAAGGGAGGGAGAGAAACATCACTGTGTGGTTGCCCCTCTCACAACCCCCTACTGGGGACCTGGCCTGCAACCCAGGCATGTGTCCTGACTGGGGATCAAATTGGTGACACTTTGGTTCACAGGCCACGCTCAAGCCACTGAGCCACACCAGCCAGGGCTAAGATCTTTGTGCTCTGTAACAACTGTTTATATTCATATACAACTTCTTAAGGTTGAATTTATGTCACATGCTAACTCTTCTGAAGATGTTTTAGAGATTCAATTATACCTCCTTAATTCAATTATACCTACTTAATTTATATATTGTTTATGGCATTGTAGAAACTGTATTCCTGTCTCCATTAAAATGGAGGCATATTTATACTTATTCATCTCAACATGTCAGCTGTGCCAATGTATTTTTTACTCATATCTTCTGGTCTTACATAGAACTCAGCCTTGTTAACGGGCATACCTGCAAGTAATAGACACCCTACAAGAGTGACTTATGCAATTTTGGGGTTTATCTGAATCATGCAAAAAAGAAGTGCGGAAGTAGGCAATCGGTGGTTCATACTGTGGCTAATAAAGTAAGAGAAATAGACTCTACTTTCCTGTTCCGACATCTTCTGTGTGTGAATTGTATTATCAAGTTGTAAAACAGCATCTGGACCCATAGGCATTATATACACAGTCTAGTCTGGAGAAACAAAAAAGAAAAGAAAGACGATACCAGAAGCATTCTGCTCTGCTCTCGAGGTTTTATCATTATATTCAAGAAGGAACATCTTCCCCAGTGACTTGCGCCTTTCGCTCCAAAGCAGTCTACAATAGAAAAAGGCAGGAGTACAGGGAATGGCTTTGGGGTATCCTATGGATTTGTTCAATGGATACTCCAAAACCATGCCCCATAGACAAACCCATAAGATTTGTTAAAACCTTATTTTTTATCAGCATTGAGCCTACCTTAGAAATTTGAAAATTTTGTTAATCATTCATTGTCAGCTTGAACATGTCTTGATATATAAAAATTGTGATTTTGCTAGAGGATAAATTTGAATCATTTGACTATTGAAAAAATTGAATATTAAATTGAATATTAAAGCTGCTATGTGGGTCCTTATTATTTCTGAATTCAAGTATTTATTGAGAATCTGACTTGGATCAGGACTGTAATAGTGGGATAGATGAGAGAACGTATGTTCTGCATAATTATGAAATTGATTACTTAACTGTAATTGTATAATATGCCATGAAAGTGAGTTACAGGATTCTATGATAGCCTATAACTTTGGGAACTTAACTTTATCTGGGGGATCATCAGAGGCTTATCTAAAGAAACAATGCATTACCTAGATTATGAATGAAGATAACAATGAATGAGGCAAAGTGGGAAAGAGAGGCTTTCTAGATTAAAAAAAATAACAATCTGATAATGTTTTAGTTGGGAAAAGAAAATGGAGTATTAGAGAAACCAGGAGAAGGCCAGTGTATGCAGAATAGAATGTGATATGGAGAGGTACTTCTCATTCAAGACAGTGCAGGCCATATGAAGATTTAGTCCTCTATTATAACAAGACTGGAAAGCTATTGGAGGATTATCAGCAGAGAAATCATAATACTGATTTAAAAATACCTTTGGAAGTGCTAGTGAAAAATGTTTAAAAAAGTGAACAGCTTCTAGAAATCATTGGTGCTCACCTAGAGGCTCTCATGAATCTGTAAATTTTAGGGGAAGATGCTGGAGATAGTGTTTTCCTTCTGACAGGAAGGAGCTGGTTAATCTTAGCTGCACCAGTCTGGAGACCGTGTGAAGTTCTGGCACACAAGACAGACCACTGCCACAACCTGTAATTGTCTGCATTCTTGAAAGAGATTATGCTCAGAAGTTCAATTTCTGCCTACGAGTCTGTTTGAAGTGTCACCTGAAAACAATAATTTCTCCTCTTATGACTCAATTTTTCTTAATTAATGGCTCTATATCAGGAATAAGTCATAGAAGGGAGGGTTCTATAGAATTTAGCTGATACAGTTGAGAGTTGGCTACAATAATCAGGTAAAATTCTGTTTATGTTACTATGTAGGATCCATTTGCTTACTATAATACATTTTATCAAACAACTTTTGTTCTTTCTGGTTACATTGACTTCCTGACACAGAGTTTGATGAACACTGCCTTAACGAATAAAACTAACTAATTACACCAAAATAGAAGTTAAATTTTGGCTTTATTTAACATGCACTTTTTAATGTAACTTTATAAAACTATTATAAAATGAGAATAGTCTTGATTTCTTTTTTAAAAATGTGTTCCCTAAGAAGAATGATCCTTGTACTGATGGTGGACATTTAAAATAAAAAGAAGAAAAAAAGAAAAAGGAGGAGGAGAAGAAGAAGAAGGAGAAAGAAGACCAAGTGAAAAGTTTTACTCCCACCTTCCCCAACATTTGTCTGTTTTAAATAAATTAAATAATGCAAAAGTCAGCCTTCAGGGCTATGTCTGTGATGCCAATGAAGACACCACCCAATCCCTGGGTAACTAATAAAATGGGAGTCATAGAATGGTAGAAGTGAGAGCTCCAGAAAATCCAAGTATTTCCCCACCATATTAAAGGTCCATGAAAACAAGTCCCATAACTTGTCCTACAGGACTGATAAGTTTCCCATGTGACTCACAGTAAAAAAAAAAATTCAATGAAAAAAGGTCTCTACAAAAGTGTCTATGGCACATTAGGTAATAAGTTCACGAGTGTAATTGTGGAATAATGATGATTGTTCTATTGGTCAGCGTGAAAATTGTGTGATGCATTTTCCATTTTGTAGTTGTAGTTAATAAGTAAAATCCCTTCAGTTTTTTGAAGTTGCCTGCAATGTATTTCCTCACAATATGCAAAATAACCTTTGATTTCACACAGTGTGAAAATACATCTTGAACAAAACAAAAAGTGGCATACAGGTTTAAGACAACCAAAGTCAGACCGACTCTCATATGTTTATGTAAGCTTTATTGTCATGCCAGGTTTGACCTCTAAACCTGCGACTAAAAATGCTTTCAATGAAAGAATAAAAACATGTTACTATAACTTAACAGTTCAATGAAAATGTAACGCCAAGTTAATTTATAGGCAGATTTTAACAGGGAAAGAGAATCGTATTTCTCCCAACTAATTATTATTTACCCCTTCTCTTTTCTAAAATGCTCTAGATGTTAGTGAAATTCAACCAGATTCATGTTTTCATATTCCCATAGGTCTATTTCTCTCCAAGAAATATCTATACACCTTCCCCTGGGGATAATATTCCTTAGTGTTTCATTTATTTTTAAATCTATCACCCATTTAAGGAAATTGCACCTAGTGTCCAATAAAATATCAATTTTTATCCCAGTATAAATAATCATATTAAAAGTAGTAGCTTAACATTATTTGTGTTTAACAATATTTTCATCATAAAACTATTATTGTGCCTGCATGCATTTTAAGAACATTGGGACTGATTTGTATTTTTGATTTATTAAATAATAATAATGTTTGCTGAGTATTTCCTATATTCTGGGAACTGTCATAAGCATATTACTTAAATTATTCATGTGATCATGCCTGGCTTGTGGGTCACATCCCCAGTGAGGGGTGCGTGAGAGGCAACCACATATTGATGTTTCTCTCCCTCTCTTTCTCCTTCCCTTCCCCTCTCTCTAAAAATAAATAAATAAAATCTCTTAAAAATTATTTCATGTAATCATTACACAAACCATACTAAGATTCCTGTTTCTAAAAAGTGTAACAGATGCAGAGAAATAAATAACTTGTTAAGGTTTGATAACTGTCATATCCAAAAAGGACCATACACACACACACAAAAAAAATTCATTAACCAAATTATATTCTATTATACACTTATCATGAAAAAGAAGAATACCTGGGCAGTCTTAGTAGTGTCTTAAAAGGCTCAGAAAATTACATTTAAAGGTTTCGTATCCAGGCTTATGGTGTCTAAGGTGGGTCTTTAAAGGAGTGAGTCTGATCACAGCTGGGCAACGTAGTATTAGGTGGATACAGCAAAATGAGGACCTGAAAGAAATCTTTGTAAGTAAACTCTTCTATAAAAGTGCATTGTTTTTCCATGAGCAAACTGTTCAGATATATCGTTTTCCAATTCAATTCCAGTTGGTGTGAGTCCCTTCTTCTTGAATAAGAAATCCCTCGAAGAAATATGTGGGTCCCTATGCCCCATCTTGATAGTCAAGCTATGTGTACAGAGCTTAACACTGCTGTGCAGAAGCCTTCTTAGATACAGAAACATTAATGAAAACAATAATAATATGATATACATTCATTACATTTGCTGAAGATATTTGAAAAATGTTGGGACTTTGAATGAATCAACCTAAAAAATAAATATAATCCCTAAACTGTACTTCTAAAAAATTAAGAAAAAATACCTTCCAAAATAACAACAACAACAACAACAAAAACACTACCACAGTTGGGCTGTATGGAAGATAAGTCGAAGACTAGGGCTTGAATTACATAATGCTAGGAACTTTGGTAGAGCCTCAGTCCAACATGAGAATGATAATTTGACAATGAGTGTGTGTATTCCATATTCACAATATAATTTTTAGAATCTATATGACATAAACACAATTTCAGCCACTGAACTGAAGGCTTTTTTTGAAGAAATTTAATTTCAGAGTGCACTGAAATTGATATTATTGAATGTTTTTTCAAACTAATAAAAGAAATATATAAAAGGTAAATTGTACCTTGTAAAATATAATGGTGGCATAACCATACTTCACTTCAAGATAGGTTTTGCAGCCTGCAGTCATGTAAATAGGAGTCACTTATCACAGGCCAGATTTCAAGTGCACTCAACCAGTCAAAACTCAGAAATTCTTGGTCTCTTGCCCAAAATAGAGCTCTATATTTAAGCTACCTAGTATTACAATGTACTGTTCTTTATAATGTAATCCATCCATAGTTAGGATTTACTTACTGGTCTTGATTATAAGCTATCAGTAAAATCACGTTAACTTTAACATTTTAGCTATACCCAGCCCTATGTCATACCCAGTGATAGCCTGACACGTGATTGTTAAATTGTGCATTTCCCATCAGAGCTGATTTTCTCCCTCTGAGTAGCTCCTTCCATGTGGATTTCCTCATTTTTGTACCAAATCTAAAAAGACAAAATGCTCAGCCTTTCACCTTCATTAGCCTCTGAAATAAATCAGTCACACAGTGGTTGCATGGGACTTGCAACATATATTGCACAGAAAAGAAAAACAATGAAACGGCTTATTAGAAATTGCTATTCTCTGAAGCACTATGTAGCCACGGCAGTCTGTCTCCATGTCTTTCATAGACCTTCTGTCGTCTCTTTTTCTATTATTTTTTTAAATTAATCTTTATTTTGCTGTTTCTGTTACCATTTAGTCCCCTTAAACCCTCTTACCCATCACCAGTACCACATTGTTGTTCATGTCCATGAGTCTTTTTACCTTTTTGCTCAATCCCTCCACCCCTAACCTCCTTCTCCCCAACTAGCTGTCATCTGCTCTTCATCTATGAGTCTGTCTCTGTCTTGCTGGTGGTTCAGTTTGTTCATTAGATTCCACATATGAGGAAATCATATGGTATTTGTCTTTCTCTGCCTGGCTTATTTCACTTAGCATAATGTTCTTCAGGTCCATCCATGCTGTTGCAAAGGGTAAAATTTTCTTCCTTTTTACCGACAAGTAAAATTTCATGGTGTAACTGTCCCATAGTTGTTTCATCTATTACCTTTTTAAAATCTCCTCACTACTATTTTTCCCCCAAAAGAAAATGAAAACCAAGTGCATATCTTTATTTCCTTATCAACCCTTTTCTCTGGTTTGTTACTGGCAGTCATCTCCCAGGGATTCAAAGCGTCATTTTCTATCTTAATCCCTCATTAAAGAATTTTTGTAAACAAAGAGAGCTCCCTCCCTAGGAAGAATTCTGAAATCCATTTACTAATAGTGTTTACATTGTATGATTCAAAACACAAATTAACAGAAAAATAAATTAGCCAATTATTTGACTGATATTATTAAAGGTTTTAAACTTATCAGAATGAAAATTTTTAGATACAAATATAATGTTTCCACACAGTAGGTCAAAAGTGCTTTCTTTGAAAATAGATATTTTTGTTGTACAGTCCTCACTAGCTCTATAACTTTACTATCGGGGGTATATAACCAGCACATAGTCCCCTTGTCAGTCCTGTCCTTAGAGGCCCAGGTCATGCTCCTGATATGGCCACTAAATTACATAAAAACAGATTCTTTAAAGTGTGCATTATGATGATTTGATATATGCATACATTATGAAATAATTACCCCACAATCAATTAATTCATCCATCACTTCACATAGCTACTTTGTGGTGGTGGCGGGGGGGAGGGGGAGCTAGAACACTTAAGATTTAGTCTTGTAGCAAAATTTTCAAGTATACAATACAATATTATTAACTATAGTCACCATGGTGTATATTAGAACTAGTGACACGCTTTTGGACTCAAGAACTTTCCTAGACTCCTCCTTCCCATGACCCTGTGGAGCCACTGTGCTCTTCCATTGACAACCCTGTTTGCTTTGTAATTATTTCCCTCTGATTTTGCTTTTGGGTTTTAAATTCCTACTTTGAATTAAATAATCTAGTTTTTTAAAGATATTATTTGCTTATTCATTTTTAGAGAGAGGGGAAGGCAGGGATGAAGAGAAAGAGAGAAACATCGATGTGTGTTTGCCTTTGTGCACCCCCTACTGGGGACCAGGCCTGCAACCCAGGCATGTACCCTGACTTGGAATCGAACCGGCAACCCTTTGGTTCTCAGTCTGGCACTCAATCCACTGAGCCACACCAGCCAGGACTAAACAATCCAGTTTTTTGATAAGCAATTTATTTGTATCCGTATTGGCTTTTCAATTAATCCCATGAAATTCATGATCTCTTTTTGGACAATTCCCTAATAACACTCAGAGACCCTGATTGCTGCCACTCTAGTTATCTATTTCTTGGTTTTACATAGCTTTGGGTAAGAGACCACTGACTCTCCCTTCTTCACAGGCCCTCCTCTGTCCACCATTCATGGTCTACCCCTCTTCATCTCCACACATTCATTAGGCAATTTCAGTACCCTTTACGATTCTGAGTTCTATTTGTGTTCAAATGACTCCCAGATCTATATCTCCAGCCCTTTTAATTTTAGCTTGTGTATCCCATTGTTAGCTGCAAATATCCAACTAGATTGTTATAAACATCTATTTTTCATCAACATTCAGAACAGGCTGGAGCTTTTAGAAAAAGTCATTTGACCAGGAAATTTTATTAACTTCTGTGCACTGTACTTCTATGTTGTATGATGAACACCCCTTTCAAATATTTTCTGCAATGAGTCATGGTTATCTGTCTTACCTGTTCATCTCCTACTGGACTGCAAGTTCATTGGAGAGCAGAAACTTTGGCTAAATCGGCTTTGCATTTCCAGCATTCTGAAACATTTTAAGTCATAGATAAATGTATTTTTTTAAGGTTCAGGCCCTTCAACAATGGACAAGTTTTCCTTGGAAGATAGTGCATGTTACAGTAAGATTTAGGCAATTACTTTCCAAGCAAAATGTAGACTTGGATAAGATTATCATTTGTACTATATAACTCAAAGTTCTATTCCATGCCTGAAACTTTATAAACTTATAACTCTGTAATGCTTTAAAAAGAAATTACATAAAAAAGAAAATTTATATTTTGGCACATTGTCCAAAGTTGCTAATTAATTATTTTTCCAGTACTAAATGCACTGCTTAATTGCTCAGAAATCAAATTACATTAACATGACCAAAAGCTATTGAAAATTGGCACAAATATCATTAACAGATGAAGTATCATTTAAATTAAATGCTTCATTTATTTCATTATTTTAAAGCCATCACATGAATTTAGAGTGAATGAGCACACAAGTTATGACAATTTACTTTTGGCAAGTATTTGTGTCTTTTAGGAATAGGGTCTGCGTGCACTCGTTCTGGAACAATGAAGAGTAACCTCCAATTTGGCTTTATCCTTACTGTGTTTTACCATGTTGACAAAGAAGAGTATTTGAGCTTTCGCAAATTAAGAAAAGTGAGGTGGACACATCTCCATGCTGAGGCAAAATTCAAGCTCAAATTCAATGGTTAGAATTTCAAAAATTATGCTTAGATTCCCTTGTAAAGGTGTCATTTCACTCATCTTTAGAAAAAACTCATTATAGCGTGGAATAAGATATAAAAAATATGGAGGTATTTTTGGATCAAATTTGTATAAATCTGTAGTCTATATCTATCACAGAGAAGAAAAATAGAAATTAAGTGATTTGCTTACAGTCATGGCAAGGAAATGACAAAAGTTCTTGCTATTCTTTTACATCTTTATCTATTTATGACTATTTCTGTTCTGCTGAATACTTTGTTTCTAAAAGAATTTTGTGTAGCTTATGGACCCAGAAAGGAGGCCACACCCTTAGGGTTTCAGCAAATGAATGTTTTGCATATATGCATGTGGGGAGGGAATGAACATCATGAAGTGGAAATATTAAGTGGAGTAGCACAGATAATAAACGGGTGGACATACAAAATTATCAGTTTGACTTTTTAAAATAAGATTAGTGCTTGTTCTCGTAGTTCAGCTTTTTGCTTTCCTCCCTTTCTATCCCTTCTCAGCAACATAAACTATTGGCTCCCAACAATATTAGAAAAGTCACTGCCACACTAAGGGGTGAGAGAAAAGGACTAGGCTCTCAGAAACATTTCTAGATCTTCAAATTGTCTCTGAGCTTAGTCACCTTGGACATGTAACTACTTCAATTCTAGGGTCATTTTACCAGTTCTATGTACTTCAAGACCAACCAGGTAATTGTGTCTTAAGGTGTAGTCTTCTGAAGCTTCAAGGTTTGAACTTTGTCCAATGGTGGCTCTAGAAGTAATAAACAGGCCCTGAGCCCTGTTAAAGTTCACACAAGGGTCAGAGTTCCCAAACTCTCTTAATCCTTGTAAAGACTGCAAAGATTCCCTCCTTTTCTCAGCATTCATCTTTTTTTGGTTTCCATCTTCTCCTTCTTACTCATTGAGAACTGGACCAACATACAAGCAGAGGTATCTGAGCCACAAGAGAACATTCATCTGGGATTCTAGCTGATGATTCAAAAGGACTGTTTTTATATGATTGTATTATAGTTCTTAAAGTCATATTCTTTTGTGCATGTGCATAATATATTTCAGATACTTTCACAATTAATATTTTCTCCATGTACAGTTGACGATATAACACTGTTTTGAGAAATTACTTAAACTATCACTGGAATATTCAATAGTTTATCTCTTTCTATACACAAATACTCATATACTAGCTATTTAGGCATTTTAATGAATATGTTTCTTTATTTAACTGCAAGAAAGGCATGTTTTCCCCATTTAATCAAGCTGAGATCCATTTCGAGGGGCTGAATTGTATCATCATGAGGCTTTAATAAATTATAAATCTTTCAACAGTTAAAGGCAACATTTCCGTGGCTTAACATAATAGAATTGGACTAATTCATTCAGAGCTCCCTGCTCTTGGACTGAGATATGCTTGCCTCCAGGCAGGTGGCATAAATTAATTACTCAAGACGTTTTTTACAGAGAAACTACAAGGTAGAATTAGAAGTCCCTTTCCAAGTTCCTATTTCTACACAATGTGTTTGCTCACTCTAGGGTTTTAGTAAACACTGATACAAATTATCACATAGGAATAAATATTGAAGTTGATTTCTCAGCTGATAAAAATATACATGGAAGCAATGGAGGAGTCAATGTCATCAATGAAGTTGATTACCTTCTGAGAAATGAAATTTTTGGTTAATATATTTTCTTAAAAATTCCATTCATTGAAAGAAGGTAAGCCAGCACTGAAAGTGGAGTGCAGGTCATCTCAAAGTATTAGAGTATAATGCCATAATAATTCACATAATCTTGGAGTTTGAATCACCACAATCTTTGAGGAAACTGGGACTTTTGGGTTATAATTGACCTGCTATAATCTAATTGGAATACTTAACTCTCAAAATATTAACTGCTATAAAGGCTATTTGTAGGCTATTGGATGATTTAATATTCATATTTTTAACTAATCACATGAAAACTCAAAAATGCATAACCTCAAGTAACTTATTTTATTTGGGTGCAGATATGAATTATGTGCATGGAAAGACAGTGATAGCTTAAGCACTGCCTAGCATCCCATATTAATGTGGCTACATATCCTCCACCACTGTTCTTTAAGACCTGATGGAAGGTCTTGAATTTTCTGTTTATTACATTTAAATTTTCTTGTTGCTTTGAATGGGAGGAATTATATTTGATATTTTGGGAATTTTGAAAATACATTCATCCCAAATTCAAAGACCTACTATATAATGGGTTTTTAAGAAACTATACCGAAATACAATAGACAGATCATTAACTAGGTATAAGACAATGATTCAACTCAACATCAGAACTCTGAAAATGCATTCTATGGAATAAATGCTCTTTCTTCAAGAGGGAGAGACCCTTAATGCCATTTCTTAACAAATCCGTCTGCCTTATTTCCCACATCATCTCTAAGTCCTCGAAATTCTAATTCTTTCTATCCTAGTTTTCTTGAGATATGACTGATATTTAACACTGTGGGAATTTAAAGTGTTAATTTGATACAAGTATACATTGCAAAATAGTTACCACCATAACATTAACTAACTTCTCCACCATGTCACATAATTTTTCAAGTTGAGAACATTTAAGATCAACTCTCTTGTGAACATTCAATAATGATTATTAACCATAATCACCGTGTTCTGCATTAGACCCCCAGAACTTAATCATCTAATACTGGAAGTTTGTACTGTTAGACCTGCATCTTCTTATTTCCCCCACGCCAGCCCCTGGTAACCACTGTTCTAGTTTCCATGAGTTCAGCTCTATTGGATTCCACATGTAAGAGATGCCATGCAGTATCGGTTGACTCCTGTATCCCTTTGACATGACCTCAATCTGTGTGTGTGTCTGCATGTATTTTCTCACATTTGCCACTACGAGATGATCCAGGTTCACTTTGCACATATTCTGCCCCTGTCCTAGAATCACCTATTTCTCTGAGGAGGCCTGGTTTCTCTTAGTGGGGAATTACATCCATTGTATTGATCTTGATTGGAATCAAGATCAGTGGGTGAGATGTGCTTATTGCTGCAGAGGCATAGTCACCTCCAGGCCCACTCAACTGGGAGGGCAATATACATTATATATGCATTACACTAGCCTCCTGGTATGCATGCTGTACCATTCTAGAGAAACAGCCCACTTCCCACCACACTTTGCTTTGGATGTTGGAAATTATCACTCCACATGTACACTAGTGTGTGAAAGGTTTATTACTTCACACAATGAGGCTTTCTGAATAGGGTGGGGTGGCTCCCAAGCAGACCTAAAAATGACTTGATATAGCAAGAAATGGAGACAGGCATGGGGTTTTATGGTGGTTAGAGGGTGGCTGAGGCATCCTTCACATAGTTAAACTTCCCAGAACATTCCAGGGAAGGAACACCTTAGCCAGATGTAGGGTAGATGGGTAATGTGTAGGGGTGAATTAATGTTACCTTAATATAGATGCATGTAGTTACATAAAAAATTAATATGTATATTAGGCTGACACGAGTCACCTGATGTCTCTAATCTACACCACAGGCGCCGTTCCTGGCCCCTCTTTTCTTATCTGGAAACTACCACCTCAGCGATAAGAATCCTGACTCCCATACATTTAATTAGTTGTTCAGTCCCAGTGTGGAGGTATAGTTGTTTCAGAATTGTTAACAACTGCAGCCATGAGAATCCACTGAATCAACCAGAGTACAGTGCTTTTGGTCTTAGGTTTTATAAAATTTACTCATTTTCAAAGTTACTAGATTAGAACCTTATTCCCCCACCCACATTAGTGAGCTTGTTTCATTCATAATCATACAATGTGGGGACCCAAAAACCCAGAATCTATTTACAAAAAGTGTGTATTTATTCTTACATGTTTAAACTTCAGTTACCTTCAAAGTACTCTCCATTTGATGCAAAACACCTATCAAGACATTTTCTCCACTACTCAAAACAGGTTTTGGACTCGTCATTTTTTTTTTTAAAGATTTATTTTTAGAGAGAGGAAAAGAAAGGGAGAGAAACATTGACAAGCAAGAGAAACAGGGCATGTACACTGACCAGGAATTGAACCAGCGACATTTCGGTCTGCAGGACAATACCCAACTCACTGAACTACATCAGTCAGGACTAAACTTGTCACTTCTGATGAAGCCTTTTAGTGCTTCTATTGGCAAATGTTTCCCTTTGAGGACTTTTTTTTCATCTGGTAAAACAACAACAAGAAAGGCGCTCAGGGCAAGATCAAGCAAATAGGGAGGGTGGGGCATGGGAATCATGCCATTTTTTATTAAAAACTGCTGAACACTGTGCACAGGTGGGCAGTTGCACTCGTAAATCACCCATACATCTAAAATACTTATTATCTGGCCTTTTACAGAAAAAATGTTTATCAACTCCTGCTCTAAGCCATAGATAAATATGATACTTTTGAGGTGTATTATCCAGTTCTGATGTCACTACTATCCAATGTCACCATCCCATCTGAGAATAAAAGATAAACTTGGGTACACTTAATGAAAATGAAAGTTAAATGAAAGGGTGTGTAGAAAGTGTACAGTCCTGACAGTTAAATGACCCAAGTTTGAGTCCTACTTTTCCCCAAACTTAATGATTTGGAGAGGAATACAGAACTTTTCTTTGTTTTTCACTGTCTTTAATTCGTGTAAATATTCCTTAAATAGAAGCAATATCATATTTTAAAAAAGCTTACTATGAACAAGTCACTATAACTGTTTTAAGTTGTTGCTGTTTTTTACAAAAACACAAAACAAATATATTTACCAAAGTTTCCCTTTGATAGAAAGATTTACAGGTTGCAAGTCTGGAAGTGTGAGGAAGTCCCTTGCCCCGACCTTTCACAACAAGCCTGGACAATGACGGTGGATTTCAGCCACACCAACTTTCCAATCCCTTGCCCAGAAAACACTGCCCAGATGTTGGAGTGCCTGTGGTTACTGCATTCATCCCTGGCTCTGGGCTCCACCTGGTCCCAAGGAAGGCCAACTAAGCCTTCAGAAGACAGGCATGGCAGGCTTTCCTGCATTTGGTTCTTTTGTTGTTGCTGTTGTTTTCTTTTGAATACATTGATCATGACAGTATAGAGGATGATTTGTTTACGGAGGGAGAGAGGTAGTGTGTGTGTTTACATGGGCTTAAGGGTATGTATTCATAACATGGAAAACATTTTCAGTGAAGCCAAAGGATATGCTGCATAAAAGGCGTTAACTGTGGCATCATCACCTAGGTCAAATCTGTGTATGCCACATGTGCCTAAGTTATGTCCCTGCCATTTCTCTGGGTTTTTCTCACAGACCAAACATGGCTCCAGGGCTGTATGTATATATAAGCATTGTTCTCACTCTCTGAATTTAAGCCATGAAACAAAAGAACAGTGGTAGGGTGACAGATTAGCAGGTTGATTTTTGAAACTATGGAACTAAATTCCATAAACACAAATTAAGGTCTAAATGAGAGATTTTTAACAAGACAGCCTTATCTTGGGGCAAAATCCAATTATCACTTATTTGTTTTCAAAGGAAGGAAAAGTGTCTTAGCTTCTCTTGGGAGGAAAAGAGAGTTGATGTAAGTAATAAGGTTTGACATATCATAATAAGCAAGAAAACAAACACAATATTTATGGAAAGAAATTTAGTAGCATTGTTTGAAGTGATATTTTTAAATATCAACATTTAAATGTAATATACAGGGAATCGACAGCTGTCTTCCCAGACATGAAGAAATAGAGCTAGATGTCTTACATGTAGGATTTCAGTGAATTCTCACATCATAATTTAATAGGTATTATTATCTTCATTTTACAGCTTCAAACACTATGTTTAAGGATGGTTATGTACAGGAAATTTACCTTCTCTTTGGCAGAACTGGGATTAAAATCCAAGTTTGTTGGTTTTCAAAACTCTTTTTTGGAAGTACAGTCATGGGAAACCCTGAGGTATGTGGTTGAATAAATAAAAGTCTCACTTTAGATATCTTTGAGACCAACTTTGACTTTCAGACCAAGTAGAACTATACTTAAACTGTATGGCCTACATAGACTATTATGAACATATTTTGGTTTCCAGGTGGGGAGGCATGATAGTGGTGGGGGGGGAGTGTGGGCATGGGATGTACTGGAGGAATTAAGAAAACAATTTAAAAACCTTTAGAATGTAAGTGTAAACCCTTGCTGTGCCAGGAAGGAGAGCATTGCATTGGTATGCTCACCCATGAAATGTCAACACAGCTGATAAGTAGTTTATGATTTCTTAATTAATTAATTTATTTATTTTTGGAGAGAGGGGAAGGGAGGGAGAAAGAGTAGGAAAGAAATATGAATATTTCTCTTAAACGCCCCCTACTGGGGACCTGGCCCTCAACCCAGGCATGTGCCCTGACTGGGGATCAAACCAGCAACCCTTTGGCTTGCTAAGGCTGACACTCAATCCACTGAGCCATACCAGCCAGGGAAAATAGTCTATGTTTTAAACTATGTGACTCTCTGAAAATTAACCTAACAACTAGGAATGTTTAAAAATGAGATCCACATGTAAAATGGATTCATATCTCAGACCTCTTCTGAGTTGAACTTAAGTGACAAATCTATTTAATCATTAGAGACATCTTAAGTTGATCTGGAATGTGATTGCTATGTTGGTACAATTTTTAGAATATCATCCAAATACAACTTTTACTAATTTTTTAATCCTCACTTAAGGATTAATCAGTTGATCAGTTGTCTCCCATACACACCCTGACCAGGGATTGAACCCACAAACCTTTGGTGTAGGGGATGACACTCCAATCAACTGAGTCACCCAGCCAGGGCTCCAGACACAACTTTTGTTTCATGTGTGCTTTTTAATTTAGATTATGGCTTGTATTTTACATAAGTAATGTAAATTACATAATTATCTTTAACAATATTACTGCCAGATACTCTACAAATATATAAAAATAATTGTACTTTAATTTAGCTTAAATTATAAGCCATATGCTGTTGATTAAACTACATACAAATCAGATTGCTAAGTGATAGCATGTAGACTGTGTTTGGCACTTAACTTTAGAATTATGAGCAGGAACTCAGATCAGTTTGCTGGCATTTCTGTCTTGGTGTTTGGACACTTCATTTAAGGACTGTAAAAGAAAAACCACAAATTAGAAATATGCAAGTAAGACCTATATATATATTCATTATAAGTTATTATTCTGACAAAAAAGAAGTTTGACACATTTTGTGACTAATATGAATGCTAAAATAGTTAAAAATTTATGTTAAGGTGTTGTTTTACCTAGACTATGAAACAATAGATTCTACAGTTTTGAAAGAGACGTTATAGTGAATTATGTCCAAAATATACATTCTAAAAAGCTCTTAAACATGCATGTATGTAATTGGAGCTAGTATAGTTTATTATATCATTACCCATATACTATGAAAGAAAAAAATCAATAGCTTAAAACACTCCTTAGAGAGCCTGGCAGTTTTTACATGAAAACAACCTAATCTAGAGTTTTGGAGGTAGTTAAGAAAAACAATTTATATGTTCTCATGAGATTATCTGTAAAATCCCTAAAAACACCTTCTTTTTGGTAATAAAATTATAGTGTATATTTATGATGATTATCAAATATGAATTACATTGATAGGGAACTCAAGACTTGGAAAATTTTAGCTTAAGGTAAAAAGTTATAAGTCTAGCAAGTAATACGTGTATGTTAAGCTTTTGTTTCAGAAACTACAGATAAGGGCCATCCTGGCTCCTGGGAAAAACAGCCAACCCCCTGGGGCACTGGCTAGAGATTACCACCTGGAGACAAGTTGGAGGCATCTGGGCCTTTTGTGAGACCACCCCCCACCTTGGGAACAGCTAACTGCCCAGAACAAGAATGCTGCAGCTTCTGAATCTCAAAGCCCTTACTGCACCTTGTTTGTCCTCCCCCACACCTTTATAAAAGATCTGGCCAGGAAAGAGAAGATAAGATGGTTTGTTAGGGTATGAACCCACCATCTTCTCAGATCACCAGCCATCTGAAGAAAGTGCTTATAAAAGATTCAATCGCTGTCATTGCTTATTGGATTTGGTAGCAACAGGCAACCCGAATGCTGGTGTCTTTTCCCGTTACAACATGATTGTTATAGAAATCAAATCATATCTCATAAATTTTGGCAAACTGTTTTGGAATAAAAAGAGATGAAAGTGGGGTGTGGGAATTTTACTAAACACTTGAATGGCTCTCTGATGTCATTTAATTAACATCCATGTCTGAAGGTACATAGGAAGCATTATTCTCTATGCTGTGGGGAAGATTAGAAGAATAATTGATATCCTTTGCCCTCAAGTGAGCTGTTATTGTTGCTGTTTTGCCCTTATTGTTCAGCATTTTCTGGAAGGGGGAGGGGAATTCTGTTCAGGAAATGTTAATTAACTATACAGAGCAAAAGCACAGTAAATGTAGTGCTGCCTCAATTTCCAAGTGAGTGGTAAATCATAAATGCTGCAACTTCAAAGAATGTATAAATAAACCTCTAAGAGGTAGATTGATTTTTTTCAGTTTTCATTTAATGTCAGCTTCCAGAGAATTTAATGCAATGAGAGTTTTCATTTGCAGAGACAGAGAACAAAGATAACACTAGTTCATGAGACAATTTACAAACTAGCAGCAGCGTTATAACAAATCCCACTTGGCTGAAGAAGATAATGATGTGATAAATACTGTCTCTTCTCTAGACAGAGACCTTAGTGGAAACAACTTAGCAGTTAAAAAAAATATATGTATACACATATATATATATAAAATGTATTATTTTCTTTCCAGTCAGGAAGGGCTTGATGTACATAAGAAGATCTAAAGCCTATACCTCAATTTGCTAATATAGAAATGTAACCTCACAGACACGTTATTTTCTTAAATCTGCCTTTTTGATTTTTTCCCCCTTTGACTCAAACTGGTCTCACCAAGTGCCCCGATTCACCCACCTTCCTCTCCCTTGCTTGCTCATTAAGCCCTCAGGACCACAAGTTCTAGTCAGTATCCAGTAGTCTTCGAAACAAAGCCTCCGGACTGTGGACCAGCAAGGCAGAGTTTCGTCAAACTGGAGAGAACATCTAGGCCTCAGTCGTGTTTCAACTCCAGAACGACCCTGCTGACACCAACAGGTCCTTTTGATACCAGACAAAATGATGCCACGACTGATACCAGGAGCAGATGTAAAAATCAACTGCCCCTACCCTAGTGCTGACCAATGAGTAGAGACCACAGCTGTGACCAGGACCTGACTCTCTCAGTCACCACCATGATTACTAATTTTCCCTCTATAAAACCCACCTCCTAGAAGCCTCAGGGACAACCGCGTCTTTGAACACAAGAACTGTGCCCCGTGGCATGGCCCCAGCTTCTTAAAAAATCCTTACTTCCTTTCCCACAAACTTCTGCTTGTGTCTTAATGGGCTTTGATGCACAGGCAAATAAGCCACTTCAATCCAGTAACAAAAATAACCGGTGTAGCCTAGATAACTTCAATTATTTCATGTAGTATTTTTAGGCACTTTTATCCCATTTGAATTTCAGACACTGAAATTCTGCTGATGCAATATAAAAATGTTTAAATACATAATTTCCAGTTAAGAATTGATTTAAAAAAAAGAACACATGTTCTAGTAAAAACATGGCTATGACTCCTTTCCCAATGACCACATGTTTTATTAATTTCCTTATCTAGCCCATTGACTTACAAACATCACCAGCAACTTGGCATGAAAATTAAGATTATGTGGAAATGTTGGCAATTCTATGCTGAGAAAGGAAGGATTTGATAGAGTAAATATGCTGCCTGCCACTATTGCCAAGGAACATGAGTTCCTGCAGTGCCGCCAGAGAGGAATTTCAAAGGACACACATGTGAGAGAAGTTTAAATGCAACAGCAAGATTGATTGGGGTAAAAGGATATAATTCTCCGTCAGGGACATAGAGGGCGGGCAGGCTCTAGTAGTAACTCCTCTGAGATGATAATCCTCCACATGTTTTCTTAGTTTTCAGAAACAAGCAGGCTTTCTTTCAAATTATCTGATTTACTTCCTGGGTTTCCCTGGGCTCGCCCTTGGCCCTCCCCCTATCCAATCTCCCTTCCTGGCTCTTCCAGGGTTTCATGCCCTTATCTAGCATAATTCTTTTCCCAGATATTCCCAGGCTAGACTCTGCCCTTCCATGTTACCATTTTGGCTCCTACCGCACCTGCCTCAAAGTTCTGCTTTGTCATCTGGTTTCTACTGCCCATGCACTCACCTTCCCTTGTGCCATCTTGGTTTCTATGGTGCATGCACCTAGCAAAGGAATTCCCCCACTGTTTTAGTCCTCCCCTTGATTATTCCAAGTTAATCAGGCTTACTGTTTGATTGAGCTCCCTAGTTTATTAAGCTTAAAGTCTGATTGCATTTGCTCCCTTCCTTAATTAACTAGCTATTTGTGTTAACACCACTGTCAATCAATTGTATTTTAAAAATTACATATATATAGTTTTACATATATAAAAATTATATGTATAATTTGCGTATGTATGTGTACACAAATACACATTTAAATTTGTGTATGTATACGTATACATATATATATGCATACATACACACACAATGTACATAATACTAGTAAACTGGGGCTAAAATATTAATACTTTTTCTCCTACTTTCTAAGTTTTTCTGAGTGGGCTAATTATCAAATTAACAGAAGAGCAGAACAACAGTGGCAGGAAAATCCTTGCTAGGTGACTTAGAAATTATGGGACATGGGGTATTTAGCTAATAGATGCTTGTCTGAAGCCCTCTTATTCAAATTAAGCTAAGGCATCACCCTAAGATCTCCTTCCTGAAGCAGGATCCTTCATCTAAATCTCTTGGGCAGGAAAGGGGGACAGGGTCAAGGGTTCTCTCTGAGTCTTTTGTTTCTTAATAAACAGTTTAAAATCAATATTAAAAAAGTAGCTTTTGAGTGGCAGAAATTTTGTTCCTTCAGTATGCTTAAGGTGATGATTTGCTTTGATGAACATGAAAATTCATGTAACATTTACTTTGATAATAGCTTTTACTCTTCTATATTTTTGTTTTTTAATATTTAATCTTATTTTTAAGATTTTATTTATTTAATCTTATTTTAATATCTTAAACATTATTGAGATATTATTAAAATCTTATTTTAAATATTATTTAATCTTATTTTTAAGATTTTATTTATTTATTTTTAGAGAGGAGAAGGGAGAGAGCAAGAGAGGGAGAGAAACATCAATGCATGGTTGCTTCTTGCATGCCCACTATTAAGCACCTGGCCCACAACCCAGGCATGTGCCCTAACTGGGAATTGAACCAGCAACCCTTTGGTTTACAGACTGACACTCAATCCACTGAGCCACACCATCCAGGGCATACATTTTTATATTTTTGAATTTAACAAAACAATAACCTTGATAAATACAAGTGTTTATTGAGTTCTGTTTATGTGCCAGTCACTGTGCTAATTGCTTTACATAAAATAACCAGTTTGTTATCAAAATACTAGGAAGAAACTAGAGCAGCTCTTAAATGTTAAGTAACAAACCTAAAACACATAACTGAGAAGTAATGGAATAGACAATTCTATTCTATTTTTAAAATGTCATTATCCTTAATTTATTACTCTGCTTATATACCTTGGTTCACTCTGTCAAGAATGGCCTTCCATCCCATTCTACTTCCATAACTGCTTATAAAAAAGCCTTATCTATAGTTCAAACTACAGTTCCCCAGAGAAACCTTTCTAGATCTTTTCATTAGGAAGTGTCACTGCTACTCCAAAGTTCTGCGGTACAAACATACATTTTTATTGAGCATTTATTATACACTACCCTGTTTTTAAATTATGCACACAAATCTTACTTTACCCTAATTGGATTGTGAATGCTGAGGTCAGAAATTATGATTCTGGTATACCAAATCCTGCATTTGCTGTATTTACGCTGTACTAAAGTGAGCACAAATGAGCATTTGCTGTATTTATGCTATCCTCCTACTGCCATAGATATGTTCTGCATTTGCTAGAGTTTAATAAAATTTAAACTGCACCTCATGACAACTTGTCAAGCAATAAAAATCCATGCACTATATAAAAATAGAATAGTTTTACTTTAATAGAATAGTTTAATGGAAAAATAATAATATTAGCTACCATGATGATGTCGATTAAGCACCATGCTGGTTATAAAAAATTATAAATTGAAAATAAATATTTACTTTGATTGTTTCCCCAGTATTGTGTCACTCAGCAAAAGGTCATCAACCACCTTGTATGATATTTAGTATAAAACAAAATAATTCAGATAATGGCTTTGCTTTGTTTTTGTTTTTGTTTTGTATTTGTGTTCCACTAATTGAAAAAATATTGAAAGGCAAAAACAAGCACTGAGCAGAAAATATTTTGAAAATGCTCAGAATGTAAACGATCCAGTAGAAAGTAATTACATAATGATTATTTATGGGAGGAAGTCTCATTGAGGAAGATGGGTTGGAGTCTCATAAAACCCATAACTAAAATATTTAACATACTATTTATTTCTCGTGTTTATTTATATATTGACTACTTTTCAAAACAGTGATTTAGTAAATCCCACTAAATTTCTAATAAAGACTAGAAAGAGACCAGAAATAATGGAAATACCTTCAAATGCCTAAATCCCACATTTTCTCAAAGCACAAATGCTATTTCTTACATGTGAAATTATTTCTGACATTTCTAATAAGTCTTGCTGTTCAGATTGTTTTTCTTACAGCATTTGCACTTTCTTTGTTAAACAACATTTAATGCATCATAAAACTGTTTCCACCATTATCTCTCGATAGCTTAAGGAAATAGAATGTCCAGACCACACCCTCCTCATCTCTTCCTTTTCTGACTATTGCAAAAAAAAAAGTATATGTTTGGGGTACAATACCAAAGGGAAAAGTATCATTTTGCTGTTGGTGGTGATGATGATGATTTTGAAGATGGCAAATGAGTACACTGAGATATTTGTAACTTTTAAAATATTCCAGCCAGAGCATTCTCATGTAATGTTTCCATATTTCAAATAAAAAGAGGAACATGTCAATTCAAAAATATATACATGGCTCACAACAGACACGAAATACAGAAATTAGTAGTGTCTTACCCATCTAAAGGGCTGACTCTCAGTAGATGGCATATGGCTTGCTCTTCTCTGAAGATGGTGATCTAAAACAGGTAAAGCAGATGGCCAGGGTGCAATTAAACTACTGCACCCACACCCACTGTGTGTAACTAAACTGTTGTTCCCACGTATTTCTTTATCATGCTACTAAATAAATTTAAAGGCATATTTTATTTCCATGAGATCTACTGGTTGAAAGAAAATGGCCTGAGAGATGACTATGAGAGACCTCACGGAATTCCACGGAGAACTTCTAAACCCAGAAGGGCAAAGAGATCTAGTTGAGGAGACCTGCCTCTTGGAAGAAGAGTGGAAGGAGCTAGATGAAGTGATTATTTGAATGCACAATGTTGGACAAATGTAGAAGTAGAATAAAAGTTCTGACGAGGAAATGTTTGTTGAGTACTTATTATGTACAAGTACTTCTCTTAAAGAGCTGTTAAGTCTGATGTGAAAGGAAACTAGTGTCATCGTAATACAGTAAGCGCAGCAACTGAGGCAGGCCTCCAGGGCGAAACGGAAGCGCCTGAGAAAGGAGAGATCTGACTTCTGGGGCAGGTGGGAGCCCGTGGAAAACTAGATTTTGGGAATTTTTCTTATTTCATATCTGAATTTCAAAAAGAATGGATTTCTGTGGTGCCTATTTTAAGAAGTAGAGACATACATTTGTCTTATGTATCAATTCAAGGAATTCGTCAACACTCGAAAAGACTGTAAACCAGGTGGGAAAAACTTCTGTAGAATATAAAAATTGAATATTCCATCTGAACTAATTGCTATCTTAGATTTTTATGTCTCCTGTACATCTGCCTTTGTCATACAGACAACATATTTCAACCGTAAGCAAAACTCTCGGAACAGTTGCTAATGTGCTTAGGCTCAGAGGAGATGGGACATCTGGCTCTCATTTGGGCCCAGACAGGCTTCATTTTTGGAGCCGTTCAAATTACACTTCCTTCTTGACCTGGGTGTAATCAGTCTTCTTCAGTGGCCCCGATCTGAAAACACATGCCTTATGCTTCTTGGGGATTTCTCTCCTACATATTTGAATTGTGATTTAAATGGTACGATTCATATGAACAGTTTTTACTCAAATTTATCAGTGATCATTTTGGTGCATAAATTTCTTTTGCAGTTACTGATTTAAAAATATACATCTCAAATAGCTAGATATATTTTTTCTAGAAAACAGAAAATTTTAACATAGCTGAGACAAACATGTAACATTTAAAAATATATCATATACAACATTTTATTAGCTCCAAAATGGAATGATGGGTAAAAACTCATATAGTCTGTGATTCTTTTTTATTATTTTTATTTACATTGTTAGTTTAGTATAAAATTTGTTAAACACATTCAACCGAATTTCCCCAACCCAGGCTCATACCCATATTTATATATTTTAGCCAACTATCTGTGAAGGGTTTTTATTATTTTCCTGAAGATGGTGTTGCCATTATCATATTCATAGTCTTGGGGGGTTAATGAGTTTCTTATTTTTTCCTTTTATGTTTCTCTACCCTTATGTTATTTTTTCAACCCATGGAGAAAAAGATATAAGTATTTCTAAGTCATCTGGGCACACTTGTCAGAATGCACAAGCCTCCTCCTGCCACTGTCAGGGTTCTTCTTTCCAGTATTCACACATACTTCCCAGGAGGAAAATAAATGTGTATTAAAATGCTACCTATTTCGATTCTAAAACTGATCCTCTTGTTTGATAACTACTGTCCTCTTTTCCAGAACCCTTTAAACTCCCCAGTGATGCAGTATTTTATGTGCTAAACCAGTCATCCTTTATGTTTTCTCCAACTGCCTTGTTTTTTTTAAATATCAACATGGATAGTCCTTTGTTTTAAATTAATAGTGATAATTGGTAGTCATGAATTTTAATCTGATAGAAGAATCTTTCCTAATAGTTAACTATTATATCTCCCTGCCAGTAAACCTGTTAAAAAATACTCTCCTAAGGAATATGGATGCCTACTCTGTGCAAAGCATGGTGGAGAACGTGAAGAAGCTTAAGTCAGGGAACCACCTCTTGAAAGACCTGATCATTACTTATGAAGAGTTAGATAAGAATAAAACACATTCATTCAATTAAGAACAAATGGAATCTAAGAAGAGTCACTGAACAGTTCTCTCTGGACAGTTGTGACTGACTTTCACGCAGTGAGGAGGGCTTCTAAAAACTACAGACAAATAAAAGCACAGGGGATAGAAAGAGACACATTTAGAATAAGGTTATATTGGCACTAGATGTGACTAGATCAGCACATTGTAGCATAAAAAATGTGGCTAGGCAAATAACTTGTGTGGCATATTTATAATATCGGTTTAAAAGATAATTTTTCTGTATTTTTATAGTGCCTATATATTTATCAAACTTTGTATAAAAGTCAGAAATTTTCCATTTTAGTAATACAGACTGAAAACTTTAGACATCTGTCATCTGCTCAGGAGTGAGCTGATTGCCTGGGTTGCCACCTTTTGATAAGTTATTGATGAGATGAGGCAGGCAGCATTTCTTAGGCCAACCTTCGGCCATTATTCCAGAAGAAACCTCCAATTCATCTGCCTGGTACAACAGCAACAGGCCTTTTGGAATATATTTGCAGGTGACTTAGTCTTTAGGATTTAAGAGGTACATGAGCGTGCACACTGTGGAGTGGGAGAGCTTTACAAAGACTCCTCTTTATCCTTAGAGGTGGCATGTCTGAAAAAGGTTCAGTGTCAGGAAAAAAATCCCTAGAAGCATTTATTTTGTACCTATCTTGTGGCTGGCAAAGCTCAGATGACAAGACTGTCAACTTGTCAGTTTTATGAGTACAAAAGAAATTTCAACTGAGTCAAGTTGAAATGTCATCTTTTGTAAAAGCACCTCTTAAGCTTCATTTGCAAAAGGAATATATTTTTGCACTCTTGCCAAAATGCAATTACATGCATAGTTGCACATGCAAATCCATGGGAATATTCTCCTAAGAGTAATTTACAGTAAACAACAAGTGCAAATAGAAACTGAGGTTTTTCCTCCACGCAGTTGTGTGACTAATGGAAGAGCAAATGGTAAGATAGAGAATTGGAGAAGACAGAAAAGTGTTTGCTGGCAGTCACTGCCTATCAGTGACTCAGTGGTGTCGACCTATTCGGTTCCACCTACTCATTACCCTAAGTGGGGTTCTCTGATGATTTTTAAACTGGTGCACAGAGCACCTTTAAGACACAGGGAAAACAGAAAAGTGGAGAAAATACATTTACTTAAATATGAGCTAGATTAATGCTTGTAAATAGTGTCTTCAGCTTCTAACTTCAAACATGTTTCTCCAAATGGAGTGCAGGTCCAGTCGACTTTCTAACGGCTCTCATATGGACAAGCCCCTGTCTCAGAGCAAAATTCGTCCTAAATAGCCTCTGATGAATGGTTCACTCATTCACTAAATACTTCCTAGGAGAAGTTTCCAGAAAAAAGAAAACAAAACATGGGCACTTGACATCCATTCCCTCTGATTTATTTTTCTGGAAAAATTGGGATAAGTAGTCTTTTGCAGCTGATAATCCTTTTCAAGTTGGATAAACATTTTAAATTTTATTCAGTGATAATTATGTTGGGTGTGGTTCTCATCTCTAATGTTGTGAAGGGGGACAAAAGAAAATGTTCTAACAAAACCAACTGGGAAGCCTGTGGATTCCAGCACATACATCATGGAACAATGAAAAAAAAAAAAAAAATAAAACAACATTAATTAACACAAATAACAGAACACAAAAAAACATCTCTTTGAAAATTGATTATGCATACCTAGGGGAATTTCTCAGGCTTATGATATTTATGCAAATGTAAAAATTTAAAATGTCATTATAAAAAGCAAACTTTATATCTTCACAGCAGTGATCACTAACATGCCTTAGTACTTAAGCATTAGAGTTGCCTACTCCAACAGTCCTACCTCTTCCAGCCTCAGTGGTAATAATATTCAGTCTAAAGACATAAGGTAAATGTGAGTAGAGAATGGATCTTGGATTTAAAAATATCTAGTAGGCTTCTCTTCAGTATTTCTCAAAACATTTAATTTAAAATGCACTTTATAAATATTGCCAAAGAAATATTGTACAAGATGGAGTTAAATAGGCAAGGAAGGCTTTATTCAAGACGATTGGAAGGAGCAGAGAGACTGAATTCAACTCTAAGGTAAGAGTTTTGAAGCACTAGGTGAGTTAGTGGAAAAGTACTAGAAGACTTCCGTGAGGAAGCTGGTAAATGTGATTAGGCCTTTCTCTGTTTTCTCCTGGTACTTATCTAAGGCTATTGCCCTCCCCAGAGACTGAGAGATAGAGACCCTCTCTTTCTCATGATTACATTTCATAAGAATGGCTCCCAGACCATGAGAAAGATATTTCTGGGTAGTAAAACTGGCGAGAGATGGAGATAAGATTTATATCTGCAAGGGGCAAAGAAAGAACTGACATCTGCAAATTTTCTGAAGTAAATGCACTAAGAAGAGGGAGGTGAGAGGCCTATAGTTAGGAAGAAAGCTGTCTCCAGTTGAGTCACACTGAGGATAAAGTTAAAGCCACCTAGATCAATATTCAAGATGAGAGCATAACGTGTGTTGTTTTCCAAAATTATTTGACATAAGGCTACTCTGTTTAAGAAGCACCTTAAAGTAGTATTATTCTACTGAGAATAAATTCTAAGAAACTTTTTTCTCTGAGTTTTGTATACAAGGCTGAAAAGTTCTGAGTAAATGCTATTTAAGTTATTTAAGCTGTTAATTGCCAATCCAAAGAGACTGTTGGTCATAGTGGGAACTGTTTAAAGGGATAAATGGCACAATTAGGCCTTGAAGACTAGCAGTGGGAAACGCATAAGGTAGATACATTTTGTAAAATCTGGTACTTATTTTTAGAATACTAACGCATCAATTAACTGTGATGTAATATGGCCCGTATGCATATGGCAATAGGAATGCTTAGCATGGTTAGATGTGTGCAGATATCTTTAGCAACATGTGTGCTGTCAACAGTAGGTGCTAGGGTGTCACATTCACATGCACAGATGCACCCTGGTCTTCATTCTTGATCTCTCTTCCCACTGTCTCATTTATGATACAGACAAGTAGAGATTTTATCTTTGATGCAATGTACTTTATTTACTTAGTCATGCAGAGTGTCCAAATGTTATTCTGTTTATTATAAACTACTAGACAACTTTTAAACAATTATATTTATCCTTTCTTTCTTCCTGAATTTGGAAGTATGTTTTTATTGTTTAGACTCATTGCACTATAAGACATAATAGAAGTCAGCAGTCCCTACCTATCAACTTTCAACACCCTGGTCTCACTCACAGAGAGAAACACATTTATACCTATTTTAGGAGCTATTTGCCACTATATTTATAAGCTATATAATTTTAATGCAGTGTACAGTAGTCCCCTATTATATGTGGTTTTGCTCTCCACGTTTCCAAAAATAAGCAGTATATAAGTCCACACTGTATATAAGCTACCTGCCCATTAGTCACTTAGTAGCCACTAGGTTATCAGATTGACTGTAGAGATATCACAATGCTTGTGTTCAAGTACCCCTTATTTTACTTTGCAATGGCTCCAAAGTGCAAGTGTAGTGATGCTGACAATTCAGATAACCCTACGAGGTATAAAGCTATTAAGTGAAAAGTTGAGTACAGTACAGTAAGATATTTTAAGACAGAGAGAGACCACATTCACATAACTTGTTATTACAATGCAGTGTTATATAGTAATTATTCTATTTTATTATTAGTTATTGTTGTTACTCTTACTGTGCCTAATCTATAAATTAAACTTTATCATAGGTGTTTGTGTATTAGAAAAAGACATAGTATGTATAGGTTTTGGTACTATGTACAACTTCAGGCATCCACTCTCGGTCCTGGAACATCCTCTCTGGATAAGGAGGGGCTACTATATTTGTTTCTCTATTACACATGTTACCTATTGATTTTCTAATAAATAGAATGAGGGTTTAGCACTCTTATCAACTTCTTCCACATTAAAGCCATGCATTGGTTATTTTTCCAATCTATTTAAATCAAAATTGTAGATAAATTAGTGTTATTTTTCATTATTATGAAATATATGATAATTCATAGTATTATTTATAACTGAGATATATATCACACTATAACTACCATTACTTCCTTATACATTTCCCCATCATCCACCCCAGTTTAATGATTGTTTCATTAGATGCTTACTTATCAATCTTTTTTATTAATAAATGGACAAAACAAAAGCACCTACTTTGTTATGTGGTCACTTATATGATTTATCACTTCATATGGTCTATTGGGCAGGTTCACATGAAAACAGACTTTCTAGACCACATCATCCTCCTGCTTCAATCAAAACTACGTATTCCCTAAGACTGGATAAGATACGTAGATATCTCTTAAGGCAGTGATTTTCAACCCTTTTCATCACATGGCACATGTAAGTTAATGACTAAAATTCTGTGGCCCACACACAAAAAAAAATGGTATAATTTGATTAATTCTAAGGGAAAAGAGGTCACCACCTGTAACTAAGTCAGGTATCACGTATTTTTAAAAATTTTGCAGCACAGCAGTGTGCCTCTTGTGGCACACTGGTTGAAAATCCCTGTCTTAAGATGTCAGTCCATCATCATCCCAAGAATTTCTTGTCAATCCTACAGCAGATCTTTCCCCTCCCCTCTAGATTCTACATCTTTGCTCACTTCCTCATTGGTGAGATCTTCCTTTTCTAGTTCCTTGAGGAGGACTGCATTTTAAAACCTGCAAGTATTAAAAGATTTGACCCGGATACTTAGGTTTAAGTGATGGTTTGGGACCATTTCCTCTCTTTGGTCATTTAAATGGAAAAATGGTGCTTAAAGAAAAAAGGTAAAGTAGGTGTGGTTACATTGTTAGTTCTGCCAGATTGTTAGCAGCACTTCACAGCTTATATCCTGTAAACTCTGCTCTGTAATACAGACACTGGAAGCCTGAAAATATACACCATAATTTTTATAAGAAAATAATCTCACAAAAACTTGCAAGGATTTATTAGAATAAGTAAGGTTAATAAGTTTCCAAGATGCAAAATCAGTATACAAAATAGTTGGTTTCTTAATGTCTAGCAGTAGAAGATTGAAAACTAAAGCAAAATATTTATGAAAACAACCAGCAACAATGCATACACAGAGAAAACAGTACAGTGGTAACCAGAAGAAAGGGTGGTGGAGGGTTACTAAAAGGTAAAAAGACTCAAATATATGGTTATGGAAGGAGATTGAACTTTGGATGAACATACACAATGCAATACAGAAAATGATGTATTGTAGAATTGTACATTTGAAACCTATATAATTTTATTAACCAATGTACCTCAACAAATTTAATTTAAAATTAAAGAATAAATAAATTTTTAAATACTTAGGGATAAATCATTTCAAAATATTTTAAGTTTATTCAGTAAAAATCTAAGAAATTGCAATAAATTAAAGAAGATAAAATGAATTGATTTACTCAATGTTTATAAATATATTGATCCTTTCCCAATTAAATTCATGGATTTAAAATAGTGCTACTCAAATCTCAACTTACTTTTTTGGTAGAAATTGACAAGCCAATTCTAAATTTATGTAAACATGAGAAGCACCAAAAATAACACAAAATTTTTTTCAAAGAAAATAACAAAGTTGGAGACCATCAAATTATCAGATTTTAAGACTTAGTACAAAATACAAAAATAATATTAAAAATTGATAAGTTGGACTTCATCAAAATTAAATTTTCTGCTTTTTCAAAGACCCCAATGAAAAAAGTAAAAAGCACACCACATACTGGAAGAAAATATCTATGATATATGAATATGTATATATAGCTCTGTTAATAAACATGTAGGTGTACTTGATAAAGATTTTGCATGAAAAATATATAAACACTAACAACCCAATAATAAGACTGAAAACCCAATTGAGAAATGAACAAACTGTTTAAACCAGACACTTCAAAAAAAGAAGATATATAAACACATAAAAAGATATTTAATGTCTTTGATCAGTATGAAAATCCAGACTAAATCACAGGCAGATAATACCATGCATTGTTAGGATGGGCGGGGTAGGACAGAATGGCCGCTGAACTACAATCAATCATGGCGGCTGATCTACAACCTGGAAAAGACAGCTGATGTCAAACCATAGCCCGAGGAGAACCACCAATGATATATTGCTGCTTTGTTTGGAGGGGACCAATCCCCAGCTCCCACGAAGAAAGCCAACCAGAATAAAACCCTGCCATATTCCCTGCACGGGGCGGCTTTCTCAGTCCCCCCCCCCCAACCGTGTGGATTTAGGGGTGGATCTCGCCGGGGCGTGCAAACTCCAAATAAAGCTCTATACTGCCTAATTTCGTGGCTGATTGGCATTTATTCCTCGGAGGAGCCTAAGAAAACCTTTCGGCACCCATTAAACAAGCTAAGATTAGGATAGCTGTCAATTCCACATTTGGCCAGTGTGTAAGTGATTCTTACACACTGTTGGTGCAAATACAAAGTGATACAACCACTTTAGAAAACAGTCCAAAGTCTCTTATTTATTTAAACCTACATTTACCATATCAGTCAGTGTTTTGCTCCTTGATATGTTTCCAGGAGAAATGAAATCGAATGCCAAAGACTTGGTTGTTATAGCAGGTTTGTTGTTATAGTTCCAGCTGTAAACAGCTCAAGATTCACCAACAGTTAAATGAATAAGTAAATTGTCTTACAGGGTGGAGCAAATATAGGTCTAACTGTAAGGAGTGCATGCACTTGCCTGTAAGGGCTGAGTACACAGAACAGAGTATTTATTAATTATTTTATTATTTTCCATGTGAACAACTATATTCCTACCTTTTCCATCCTATATATTCAAGGAATAGATTACTTCATGAAATAACATGGAACAAAACACTGAGGAACAAAGAAGACTATAAAGATTACAAACATTCTGAGAAAAATAAGACTACGAAAAGTGCCTACTGTATAAGTTCATTCACAGGAAACTCCAGGAACTATAAATTCAATGTACAGTGACAAAGCAATGGTCAGTGGTTGCCTGTGGCCATTATTGGGAGGAGATGATTGCCTGGGAAAGGCCACAGCCAAGCCTTTTGGTTAGAGGGAAATATTTTGTCTTGACTGAAGTAGTACGCACGTGGGAGTATAAATTTGTTGAAACTTATATACTTAAAATGGATACATTTTACTGTATATAAATTGTATAACATTCAAATTAATTTTCACTATTTAAAAATATGTCAATTCTACTAATATAACCAGAAAATTCCCCATGGTTTAAGAAAATTCCAAGAGTCTTTATATTAAACTAAAAGAATATAAAATTGAAGACTACTGAGAAAAGTGACATCATATTTCTGGTTTCTAAAATGGCCTTAACTAGTAAAAGCTCCGCTGACTTTCTATTACAATAAAAAATATCCATATGTTACTTTCGTTTTGGAAAGTTTGAAAAATAAAATAATGTGTTCTTAGTGAAAAAGCATTTGGTTAAACATTTAACTCACTGCGAATTTCTATGCTTTCAAGCTTAAAATTCAAGCTTGAAAGTCATTAAAAGAACTGAAAAAAAAAAAGAAGTGATAAATAATGTAAGAGAAAAAATGAATAATGTAAGAAACAAAAGGCAGAGGGCCCAGGTCAGGTTGCGGTACATGCATGCAGAGAAGGTCGGTTCCATGGAGGAGTCGAACCCCACTGTCATCGAGCTTGTCAGAGGGTCGTAGCTGAGTCAGAGCTTCTCAACATCATTGCAATTTTTGCCTGTTGAAATATTTCTCAGTCTTTGTAAAAAATAAGATTTGTTTTCTTTTTTTGCTTCTACATGTGTTCAAGTACCAACATTCAAACTTTCTGAGCAGTTTTCTCACAAAATATCCAACACTATTTTTACTTTAATTTAACCTCACAGAAAATACAATTCATATTATTATCACTTAATTCTTCATTCATTTAATAAATACATTAATATTGTCTCTGAGCATATGTGAGTGCTCTGGCTTATAGTCAGAAAGAACAACTCAAAATCCAAATTGTCTCACAAAATCTGTCATAAAAAAGTCACATGTGGGCCAGAATAGGACCTTTACTGAGAAATTAGAGACAATCCTAATGGGCTTTTTTCTATATAATATCATACTTACTGTTTGCCAGTTCTTTGGTATATTTTAAGTTTGTAAGAGTCACATGAATTAGTGACCAGCCTATTTATCACCATATGAGTCTTCAAGTTGGACTTTTGGAATACTTATTTCTTACTTTTCACTGGCCAGTTCAGAGATAAAACACCCCAATACTGCCTTCCAAAGGTGAAGACAAAAAGCTTGAAATGATTTAATCAAACAAATCTTTGCTTTATCATGACCTTTAAACATATACTACTGCTCAGACTTAATTTTGTTTCTCTTCACAATAAACATTCTAATCCAAGCACTGAAGTTTCAGAAAATGACTGCTGTTAGTCTTTGAAAACCCATTTCCAGTGAAACTTTAATGACCAAAGTAGCTCTTTTCTTATAATAAAGAATCCAGCACATTCTTATTTTAAAGCATAGTACAGAAACTTCTGACTGTGGATTTTGAGTCTTTGATTGTTAAAGACATAATAATTAACTCCACAGAAACTGTGGGAACATTTCCAAACTATCCAATGTTTATAAAGCTTAAAATGTACTTTAATTATTCATTTAGAAAATTGCCATAGTAACACTTGGCATGAGTAGCCCAAAGCCTACTTTTCTTTCTTTACCCTAGCCCTTCCTTCCTTCCTTCCTTCCTTCCTTCCTTCCTTCCTTCCTTCCTTCCTTCCTTCCTTCCTTCCTTCCTTCCTTCCTTCCTTCCTTCCTTTCCCTTCCCTCTTAATAGTGACCCTATTACAGAAACAGAGAAAATATATTGGGGTATGATATTCTACAATTTCAAACATTCAAAGCTGAGTTGTCAACCTTTATTTATATAATTTAATACAATTTATTTTTATTATTATTTGAAGATATACAAAGTGTAAAAAGATAATAAGCATCACCTTTTATGCAACAGCCTTTTTAAAACAAACAACCCTGTTAATAGATTTCCTTCAAACTATTTTGCATGAGCATTGTTTAACTTAGTTGAGATTTTACTATATATTCAATTTTGTCTTTTTTTATTTCATCTCATAAACATGTCTCCTTGTCATTAAAAGCTCAGAAATATTTTAATTAATTTATTTACTAATTTAATTAATTTTAAAAACTCTTGTTCAAGTACAGTTGTCTCATTTTCACCCCAACTTGGCCCCCTGCCGCACCGATCTCCGCCTCCTACCCTTGAACCTACCCCCATTGGCTTTGTCCATGTGTCCTTTACACATGTTCCTTAATGGACCTTCCCCTGTTTTCCCCCATTATCCCTCTCCGCCGTTCATTGTAGTTACTGTTAGTCTGTTCTTTAATTCAAGGTTTCTGTTTATATTTTGCTTGCTTTTTTGTTTTATTGACTAGGTTCCACTTATAGGTGAGATCATATGGTATTTGTCTTTCACCACCTGCCTTATTTCATTTAGCATAATGTTCTCCAGTTCCATCCATGCTGTAGCGAAGGTAAAAGCTCCTTCTTTCTTTTTGCTGCTTAGTATTCCATAGTATAAATGTAGCACAGTTTTTTGATCTACTCATTTACTGGTAGGCACTTAGGTTGCTTCCAGCTCTTGGCTGTTGTAAATTGTGCTGCTAATATTTTAAAATAATTCTTATATATTAACATCATTTTAGATTTGCAGAATTATTGCAAAATAGTATAAAGTTCCCAAATAACCTGCAGCCAGTTTTTCCCATTATTAATGTCTTATGTGTGATTAGTATGTTAAAATTAATGAAATGATATTGATACAGAATTATTAACTATTCATATTTACTTAATTTTCATCTGATATCATTTTCTGATTCAGTATCCCATCTGGGATAGCACATTATATTTAATCATCATGTCTCATCTGGATCGTATTGGTTATGAGAGTTTCTTAGACTTCCTTGTTTTTGAAATCTTGATAGTGGAAGCAATACCAGTCAGGCACTTGTAGAATGTCCATAAATTGAAATCTGTCTGATGTTTCTCTTGTTTTTAGACTGGGTTAGTTAATATGATTTCTGGGAAGAAGAACATGGAAGAGGATATTTTCATCACTTCATATCAATGGTATGTACTATGAATATGACTTCTAATTGTTTTTAAAGAACAAATTTCATTCATGTAAATTTGAGACTTAACTGGCTTTATTAAGAAAAGTGGGACAAGGATTATTTTTAGACCAGTATATCTTTCTTGGGAGAAGGGAGTGGCAAGGGTTTTTATCATGCGGATTGCCTCTTCTTTCTGTGGGAGATGGAGAGGGTCCATGTGACCTTACTGGTGCTTGAGGAGAAAATTCCAGACTATGTTTAGAATACATTTCTGGAAGAGGTTGAAAAAGTAATTAGGCCAGGTATTTAATCTAGGTGTGGTATCATGCACTTTGGAAAGTGTGAAATTTTCAACTTGTGGTTTCCTGTTTAACATTGTTGATGTTAATCTTAATCACCTGACTGAGGTAGTATTTATCAAGTTTTCCACTGTAACATTATTCCCCCATGTCTCCCTTTCCAAACTGTACTCTTTGGAAGGAAATCAGGGTATGCAGCACCCATATAAGTTGTAGAGATATGTTACCTGTCCTTGAGGGGGTAGAGTACATGATCATTTGATTTTTCTTCTTAAAACTATTGATATGGTTGATTATGTTGTAGAATTCTTTCTATTGATTGTTGAATTTTGTTTGCTCACATATTGTTGAGGATTTTTATATCTATGTTCACATAGATATTTGCTTATCTTTTCTTGTAATTATTTTAATGGTATTTAATAATGCTAGAGTAATTAATATTGGTCTCATAGAACAGGTTAGGAAGTGTTTTCTTTGCTTGTTTTTTCTGAAGGAGATTGTGGAAAGTGGATATCTTTTTTTTTTTCTTTCCTTAAATGTTTGGTAGAATCCAGCAGTGAAACCATCTGGGCCTAATTGTTACAGAGCAGGAACCAGGGGGGCCCTGGGACGGTGATGCTCTTACTGAAAGAGACTCAGGTCCGTCTTGTCCGCCGCCTTAAAGGAAAGATATCTCTCAATGCCAGAGATTCGTGAAAAGGAAAGGAAACGTTTATTTAGTGCTATACAAACTTAAAGTAGTGACTTAATGCCTTTACCAAAATCCCAAAGTCCCTTAAAACACCCACAAACACACTCAGTCCTTCCTTCCCCCTTTGCCCAGTCTGGGGTACCGTATCTCAGGAAAGGAAATAAAAGTCCAGTCTCAGGCAGTGTCTGGTTCTTCCCAGTAATCCGTGCTCGGCTGGTAGGCCTCTCTTGGTTCTCGGCACCATCAGCTGTGTCGCCGTCCAGGCAGGATCTCCAGTTAATCCAAAGCCATGCAGCACCGTCTCATGGCCTACCGGTAAGAGTTCTTTCACCCTTCTTCCAGGCAAAGTCTCTCTTGCTTCCCGGGCCGCGTGACCAAAGAAGCACCTCAAAGCCACGCAGTCCTCTCCTACCAGAGCTGCGGGGGTCTGCACTCTGGCAAAACCGCGTGGTTCTCTCCTCACAGAGATGCAAGAGCCCTCTACTCTGCCAAAAGCCGCGTGGTTCTCCCTTCACAGAGATGCAGGAGCCCTCTGCTGTGCCAAAAGCCGCATGGATCACTCCTCTATGGCTGCCGCGCCTGGGCTTTTAAATCCCGCGCCAATCTTCCTCTGCAGCCCTATTTCCGACTCCTCCTACACTTGGCCACACTTGCCCTCAATCTGCTGTCCTTTCCAGCTTTTCTGGTCGCCATCGTGGGTCTGGGCAGGTGTCACCCCATGTCCTGGAACCAATCTCCTCCGAGCTCCCACCCAAGTGCTGAAACTCAGGGGACCTGCTCCTAGTCACGTCTCAGGGAGGTGTTCCTTTCCATCCCCCTAGCCCAGAGCATGGCCATAGCTATTTAGCATATTCAGGCAACCAGCCCAAGGCTATAGGTATGTTAAATAACCATGCCATGGATTAGC
>PVIA01001715.1:0-255091 GCA_004024845.1 Tonatia bakeri | reverse complement strand
CATCTTTAAACATTCCAACATCCGAATTATAGGTTTACCAGAAGGGGAAGAGGAAGAGCAAGATATTGAAAACTTATTTGAAAACATAATGAAGGAGAACTTCCCCATTCTGGCAAAGGAAATAGACTTCCAGGAAGTCCAGGAAGCTCAGAGAGTCCCAAAGAAATTGGACCCAAGAAGGAACACACCAAGGCACATCATAATTACATTAGTCAAGGTAAAAATGAAGGAGAGAATCCTAGAAGCAGTAAGAGAAAAGGAGACAGTTACCTACAAAGGAGTTCCTATCAGACTGTCAGCTGATTTCTCAAAAGAGACTTTACAGGCAAGAAGGGGCTAGAAAGAAGTATTCCAAGTCATGAAAGACAAGGACCTACATCCAAGATTGCTCTATCCAGCAAAGCTTTCATTTAGAATGGAAGGGCAGATAAAGTGCTTCTCAGATAAGGTCAAGTTAAAGGAGTTCATCATCACCAAGCCCTTATTTTATGAAATGTTAAAGGGACTTATCTAAGAAGATTAAAAAAAACATGTATAGTAATATGACAGCAAACTCACAATTATTAACAATCACACCTAAAACAAAACCAAAAGAAACTAAGCAAACAACTAGAACAGGAACAGAACCACAGAAATGGAGATCACATGGAGAGTTATCAACAGGGGAGAGGGGTGGGGAGAGAGGGGGTAAAGGTACAAAGAATAAGTAGCATAGATGGTAGATGGGCAAGAATGGTATGGAAAATGTAGAAGCTAAAGAACTTATGACACATGAACTAAAGGGGGGGAATGTGAGTGGGAGAGAGGGTGGGCAGGGTGGAGGGGAGTGAAGGGGGGAAATGGGACAACTGTAATAGCATAATCAATAAAATATATTAAAAAAATAAATAAACCCTCCCAACAAGCAAAAGCCCTGGACTAAATGGCTTCGCAGGTGAATTTTACCAAACATTTTAAGAAGAACTAACACCTCTTCTTCTCAAACTATTTCATAATATTCAAGAGGAGGGAAGGCTCGCAAACTCATTTTACAAGACCAGCATTATTCTAATACCAAAACCAGATAAAGACACTACAAAGAAAGAAAATTGTAGACCAATATCACTGATGAACATAGATGCTAAAATCCTCAACAAAATATTAGCAAACCAAATACAGCAATGCATCACAAAGATCATACACCATGATCCAGTAGGATTTATTCTGGAAACTCAAGGATGGTACAATATCCACAAATCAATAAATATGATTTACCACAGAAACAAGGAAGGATAAAAACCACCTGATTATATCAATAGATGCAGAAAAAGCTTTTGATGAAAAAGCTTTTGATGAAATCCAGCACCCATTTATGATAAAAACTCTCAACAAAATGAGAATACAGGGAACATACCTAAACATAATAAAAGCCGTGTGTGACAAAACCACTGCCAGCATCATACTCAATGGTCAAAAACTACAAGCATTTCCCTTAAGATCTGGAACAAGACAGGGATGTCTGCTTTTATCTCTCTTATTCAACATAGTACTGGAAGTCCCAGCCACAGCAATCAGACAAGAAGAAATAAAAGGCATCCAAATTGGGAAGAAGTAAAACTGTCCTTATTTGAAGATGACATGATACTGTACATAGAGAACTCCAAAGATTCCACCAAGAAACTACTACAACTGATAAATGAATTCAGTAAAGTAACAGGGTACAAAATTAATATTCAGAAATCAGTTGCATTTTTATATGTCAATAACAAATGAACAAATGGAAATTAAGAAAACAATCCCATTCACAATTGCTTCAAAAAGAATAAAATACTTAGGAATAAACCTAACCAAGGATGTAAAAGACCTGTACTAGAAAATTTTTAAAACACTGAAGAAATCGAAGAAGATACAAATAAGTGGAAGCACATACCATGTTCATGGATAGGACAAATTAACATCATTAAAATGTCCATACTACCCAAAACAATCTATAGAGTCAATGCAATTCCTATCAAGATTCCAATGACATATTTCACAGAACTAGAACAAATATTTTAAAAATTTATATGGAACCACAAAATGCCCTGCATATCAACAATGACACTGAGAAAGAAGAACAAAGCTGGAGGAATCACACTATCTAATATACTATACTAGAAGGCCATAGTAATCTAAACAGCTTCATACAGACATAGAAACAGACACATAGATCAATGGAAAAGAATAGAGAGCCCAGAAATAAACCTACACCTTTATAGTCAATTAATATTTGACAGAAGAGCAAGCACATACAATGGACTAAAGATAATTTATTCAATAAGTGGTGTCAGGAAAATTGGACAGATACATGCAGAAAAATGAAACTAGACCACCTTCTTATACCACACACAAGAATAAATTCAAGGTAGATCAAAGACTTAAATGTTAGACCAGAAACCATAAAAATCCTAGAAGAAAACATAGGCAGCAAAATGTCAGACATGACTCATAGCAATATTTTATGGGATACATTTCCCCAGGCAAAGGAAACAAAAGAAAAAATAAACTAATGCAACTTCATCAAACTAAAATGTTTTTGCACAGCAAAGGAAATTGTCAATAAAATAAAAAGACAATGCACAGAATGGGAGAACACATTTGCTGATATATCTGATAAGAGTTTAATATTTGAAATTTATAAAGTACTTACAAAATTCAACACCAAAGAAACAAACAACCCCAATTTAAAAATGGGAAAGGACCTGAATAGACACTTCTCCAAAGAGGACATACAGATGGCCAATAGACATATGAAAATATGCTCAATGTGACTAATCACCAGAGAAATGCAAATAAAAACCACTGTGAGATACCATCACACCTGTTAGAATGGCTGTCATCAATAAATCAACAAACAAGTGCTATAAATCAACAAATAGCAAGTGCTGGAGAGGATGTGGAGAAAGGGGAACTCTTTGGCACTGTTGGTGGGAATGTAGACTGGTGCAGCCACTGTGGAAAAGTAGTATGGAGATACCTCAAAAAATTAAAAATGGATCTGCCCTTTGGCCCAATGATCCCACTTCTAGGAATATATCTGAAGGAAACCAAAACACTAATTTAAAAGAACAGGCATCCATATGTTTACTGCAGCATAATTTACAATCCCCAAGATATGGAAGCAGCACAAGTGTCCATGAACAGATGAGTGGATAAAACAACTATGGGACATTTACACAATGGAATTCTACTCAGCCATACAAAAGAAGAGAATCTTAACCTTTGCAACAGTATGGTGGACCTGGAGAACATTATGCTAAGTGAAATAAGCCAGTCAGAGAACAACAAATTCCATATGGTTTCACTCATATGTGGAATCTAATGAACAAACTGAACTAACAAGGAAAATGGGGAGGGACTCATAGATGGAGGACAGATGACAGCTAGTTGTGGTGGGGAAGGTTAGAGGGTGGAGGGATTGAGCAAAAAAGAAAAAACTCATGGACATGGACAACAGTGTTGCGGGGAGGGGTGTATAAGGAGACTAAATGATAATGAAAAGAAATATAATAGAGATTATATATATTTTTTAAATCAGTTCTGTTTTAACTTTCCTAACTAGTGTTGATTTTCTTTTTATATATACAAAGGGGTCATTAAGGGAAGTGTAGACAATCAGCAGTGTAATAGAGGCTAAGAGCAAGAAGACCTGATTTTAGTTTTATCTCTCCTCTTACTAAACCTGTTTCCTAATCTATAAAATGAGGACATATGCCCATCTATCCTATAGAATTGTTTAAAAAAAAAAAAAAGCTAGTAAAATAGTTCATAGGAAAGCTTTGACAGATATTGACCATCAAATATTATGGCAACATGTAAAGTGGTGGTACTTTCATTAGTATTTGTCTAAATTCTTTCCCATTTTATTTCACAAACTCACAGCCTGATTTCTCTAACTCTGTACAATGACTAACATCCTTTATATCATATAAGAATTAAGGTCATTTACTGAGGAAAAATAAGAAGAGAAACTAGCAAACTTTAGATACCAATAAAGTTCTTATTTAGTACAAACCTAGTATTAAAGTAGAAATAGGAGTTTCCCGTCTCTGTCCGTAGGTCAAGTCTCATTCAACCTGGATGATTACATAAAGTCACAGCCACTGAGTGCCATTTAGAGAACCCTGTTTAAAGGTTCTGATCATCTTATTTAATCCATTCAATGAATATTTATTAAGCAAAGACTCATATACTTGCTTCTCTGACTCACTACTATTCCACCATCCTGAGGCAGAAAGAATGTATTAATAACATAACTGGCAGACTGTTCTGGTGGCAAGTATTCACTGGGAATTTCCACAAGCTAAGCAGCCATTTGGAGAGAGAAGAAAGAACCTGTTATCAATGACCTGGTCCAGCCCTAAAACAGCTGTTCAGCTGAAACACCCAACAAAAGGTCAGGAAATTTAGAAACTGTTTAAAACACGTAATAGGTTATGAGCCATCTTTGCTTACAATGCTTACTTTTCTGTGGAAAAATTCTCACCTCATATTCCAACAGAACACTGCCTCTCTTTCAGAGCATGTCCAGCGCTACTACTGTTACACATTATTTGTTGTCTGTTCTTGCCAGTTACAACTGAGTGAGGGTAGGGACAATTTCCATCTTGTTCATGATTATATCCTTGTATTCTTGCACAAAGGTACTCAGTAACTTTTTGTAGAAGGAATGAATAAAGAACCATACTTTTCATCTACTTTTGGGCTTTGGGAAAAGATATTTAGCTTCTTCGAGCCCATTCCTTCAATTCTGTATTAGAAACGTTGTTTTACAGTTTTTCATAAGGATTTGAGATATAAAAGTTAAGTCTATCACATAATAATAGATACTCAGCAAGCAGAAACTATTATTAATATTTTTACTATTACTCATTGTTATCAATATAAACTGAGTTCTTCTCAAGCTAAGATCATAATTTTATGTCCATGTAAAACCAAATAAATATTTTTTATTTTTCAAAAAATTTCATTTACTTTTTTCATTTTTTAGTTTTTTTTAATATATTGAATATGCTATTTCAGTTGTCTCAATTTTTCTCACCTTTCTTCCCCTGTGCCCTGCACCCCACTTCCCGCCAGCATCCCACCCCCACTTAGTTCATGTCCATGGGTCATACATATAAGTTCTTTGGCTTCTTCATTTCCCATACTATTCTTAACCAACCCCTGTCTGTTTTGTACCTACCATTTATGCTTCTTATTCCCTGTACCTTTTCCCTCCTCCCTCCCCACTGATAACCTTCTATGTGATCTCCATTTCTGTGTGTGATTCTGTTCCTGGTCTAGTTGTTTGCCGAGTTTGTTTTTGTTTTTTCAGGTTTACTTCTTGAGAGTTGTGAGTTTGTTGTCATTTTACTATTCATATTTTTAAAGATTTTATTTATTTATTTTTAGAGAGAGGAAGGGAAAGAGGGAGAGAAACATCAATGTGTGATTGCCTCTCACATGCCTACCACTGGGGACCTGGCCCACAACTCAGGCATGTGTCCTAGACTGGGAATCAAAGCAGCAACCCTTTTATCCACAAGCCAGCTTTCAATCTACTGAGCCACAGCAGCCAGGGCTGCTATTCATATTTTTGGTCATCTTCTTTTTCTTAGATAAGTCCTTTTAACATTTCATAAAATAAGGGCTTGGTGATGATGAACTCCTTTAATTTGACCTTATCTGGGAAGCACTTTATCTGCCCTTCCATTCTAAATGATAGCTTTGCTGGATAAAGTAATCTGAGTTGTAGGTTCTTGCTTTTCACCACTTTGAATACTTCTTTCCATCCCCTTCTTGCCTGTAAGGTTTCTTTTAAGAAATTAGCTTATAGTCTTATGTGAACTCCTCTGTAGGTAACTGTCTCCTTTTCTCTTGTTGCTTTTAAGACTCTCTCCTTGTCTTTAATTTTGGGTGGTGTACTTATGATGTGCCTTGGTGTGTGCTTCCTTGGTCACAACTTTTTTGGGACTCTCTGAGCTTCCTGGACTTCCTGGAAGTCTATTTCCTTTGCCAGATTGCAGAAGTTCTCCTTCATTATTTTTTTGAATAAATTTTCTATTTCTTGCTCTTCTTCTTCTCCTTCTAGAAACCCTATGATTTGGGTTTTGGAACATTAAAGTTGTCCTGGAGGTTTCTAAGCCTCTCCTCATTTTTTTGAGTTCTTGTTTCTTCATTCTGTTCTGGTTGAATGTTTATTTCTTCCTTCTGCTCCAAACAGTTGATTTGAGCCCGTTTCCTTTCTTCCACTGTTGGTTCCCTGTACATTTTCCTGTATTTCACTTTTCATAGCCTTCGCTTTTTCCTCTATTTTGTGACCATACTCAACCATTTCTGTGAGCATCCTGATTATCAGTGTTTTGAACACTGCATCTGATAGGTTGACTATCTCTTCATTGCTTAGTTCTATTTATGGAGCTTTGGTCGGTTCTTTCATTTGAGGCATATTTTTTTTGTCTTAAGGCACCTGTTACATTATAAGGGGCAGAGCCTTAGGTAGTCACCAGGGCAAGGCAACCCACATCACTGAGTTGTGGCACTGTACATGGGGGAGGGGCCTGAGAAGGAAAAATGCCACTTGCTCGGCTCTGGGCTGGCTATCAGTCACTTCCCCTGCTACCCACAAGCAAATTGGGTCCTTCTGGTGCTGATTCCTGGGTGGTTGGGTTTGTGTATGTTCTAGGACTCTGTGAGTCTCTCCAATGAACTCTCCTATGAGACTGGGAATTTTTCCCAATGCCTCAACCCCCACCAATTTTTATAGTTAGAGGTTTTGAGGCTTTATTTCCCCAAACTGGAACCCTGGTTTGAGCAGTCTGCCTCGCTCCCCAGTTCCTTGTGATTTATCCACACACATATGTCGGACTTTCCTGTCCATCAGCCACCACCTTGCCCACCAGCCACTGCCTCACTTGGTCTGCCATGTGGTCCTACAATCAATCATGTAGGACTTTTGAGCATATTAACAAGATGAAAAAACACAGGCATTTGAATATAGAGTGTTAGTGACAAAAAGTAGAGCCACAATAAATAGCATGACTAAGACAAATATATTTACATACCAACTAGGTATTATTAATATTCCACTGATCCAAGTATAGATGTAAGAACTATGTTCAAAACTTAAATAAGAAAATCATGTCTTCCAGAAACTTTATACCAAATAATTTTCACTGAATAAAGCAATGACTACTGCAAGTCCTATTTATGCTTTTTCAAACAGATGTCTAAGATACAGTTGTTTAAAATCTGATTTTCTCCTTTTCTCCACCTCAGTATAGGCCACAACCCTCCCCAACAGTTCAATATTATCCTCTGTGGAAAACTTACCACTCTCCTTGAGATCCAGGGCATCAAAAATGGTTAACATGTCAAAATAGTCCACATTTACTATAAAGTTTACAGCACCACAGGCAGCATGAGTTTAGATATCTTAGTCTGGTGATTTCATTCAATAATATTAACTGGTAAGAATATGTAAATATTGACCACCTAATAGAAAGTCATAGTAGCTTTTAAAAAGACCAAAATCATAAGCATTTTTAATGTTTTACAATGTTAAACATTTAAATTGCCAGACTCACTAGGAAAAAAATATCACACACACATTTTTGCCCACCCAAATGAGAACACACAAAACTTCAGACTGTTCATAGGGTTTCTTTCTGTCTTTTTTTTTTTAATAATTAAAGAGGAGACTGTTATTACAGAGCATATAGGGTTTTTTTTAAGATTTTATTTATTTATTTTTAGAGATGGAAGGGAGGGAGAAAGAGAGAGAGAATCATCAATGTGCAGTTGCTGGGGGCCGTGGCCTGCAACCCAGGCATGTGCCCTAACTGGGAATCGAACCTGCGATGCTTTGGTTCACAGCCCACACTCAATCCACTGAGCTACGCCAGCCAGGGCTCCTTCTGTCTTTTAAAAAGAGGTTACATTTAGCTTGGCCACTCCCTAGATCCCATGTTTACCAATTTATAAAAAGTACATCTAGGAGACAGTATAATATATACATTAAAAGCCATTTCACCTTTTATCATCTTTGGCTAGAAACCTCATGAAAGGAAACTGAGGGGCTGATGAGGTAGGTCAGGCTCCATGTGCTTGCATCTTACACGTTACTGACTAGAAGACTTGCCTCATCCGAATCCACTGGGTCACAGTCTTTTTCCTGAGCGCCATTTTTTCTTTGAGGTTTTAGCTAGCTTGTTTAGTCACTTTGGAAGCTGGTTCTCTTAGAGAAACATCTGGACCTTGAAGTTCCCTGGTTTAACCTTGGCAAGAGATTCATAAAATCTTTGCTTATCCATGGTGAAGCTTGAGACCAAAGAGTCGCTGTGAGAGCCTGTGGAATGTGAGGGAGCTGCGGCTGCACCGGCAGGGTGGAAAGCATGTTTGGATTCTGGACAGTTGGAATGATCAGAAGATGCTGATCAGCCAGGTTCCCACTGTGCTACAAATGTCTGCTTTAATCTGGTTATGCATCCCTTCAGGGCTATCAGCCTGCACAGAGAAAGTTCCAGGAGATGTTACAATTTGTCCCAAATCATTACGTAACTTTGCTTACAATCCTCTTTAAGTGATATTTCATGGAGAGGTTCCTTTTCCAATTCAGATTTCAAGTAGCCTATTATGCTTTTATTCAATTGAAAATATCTTCTCCAATTTTTCATCAATGCTTCTTGTTCTACACAATAGCAAGCTTTGATAACTGCAGTATCTGAAGGTGGTTTAGGAGTAAAGTAAGGAAGACAGCTTTGTAACTGGTTCAAATTATTTTTTTTTAAGATTTTATTTACTTTTGGAGAGAGAGGAAGGGAGGGAGGAAGAGAGGGAAAGAAACATTAATGTGTGGTTGCCTCTCACGCACCGCCTACTGGGGACCTGTCCTGGAACCCAGGCATGTGCCCTGACTGGGAATCGAACAGGCGACCCTTTGATTCACAGTCCAGTGCTCAATCCACTGAGCCACATCAGCCAGGACACGGTTCAAATTATTTCTGTCAATACTTTCACCACAGTCTGCTTCTTCCTGAGTTGGAATAATGATGGGTACACTACCTACAGTGTCAGTTCTGTAAGACGCTTTCTTCTTCCCACTTCTACTGTGGCAACTCAGCTTAAGAGAATGAGGCTGAGTCTGACTGCTTTGGTACTGTAATGTTTATAGTTTTGTTCAACACATTTACACATTCCATTATGCCTTGCTGATCATTAGCTTGTAGGAAACACTTCTTTATCCCTGTGTTCATAACAAAACAGAATTCAGCCTTTGGCCTTAGCTTAGTTGCATTGCTAACCTTTGAAATGTAGGTAAGTTTAATGGGTCCACCAGGTGATGATCCAGAAGGAAGGTTCAATTATCCATGTGCCATGCCAAACTGTGTTCAATGGTACCCAGTGTGCAGTACCGTCAAAGAAATTTATTTTTATTTTCTTCAATGTCTAGAAAACCATAAGTGCAATTCTAATGATCCACATAAGGCATTTCTGAGCTTGAACATTACGCAGCTCCTGCCAGCGTCATGGGACTCATGGCAGGCTCCCAGCTCACCTCAGTAGGTGCAATGCTCCTGGAGCCCGATGCTGCCCAGTGAGGCCATGTTCCTCACACACAACTTCATCGTGGCCTTCAGCCTAGAACAGCCACACTGCCTCTTGTGGCCATGGCTCCCACAGGTGCCAGCTGCCAGAGCAGCAGCCATGACAACCTGCATATGGCACAAACATGCCTGCCCCAATTTTGGGCTTTCTACTTAAAGGATGATCTATAACATATATACATTACACATACATGCTCTGACAAATACATTACTGCTGCACATAAAATATTTATAATTGACATCCTCTGTAACAGGAAAATACAGGCCATTAGAGATAAGAAAGGTGTATTTGAGAAGATTGCAAATAATTGCATGTAAAAAAATGCCAGTAGGAAGTTCATGTTTGTTACCATTTTTAGTTGGAGAATTTGTTGAAAAGAGGAAATGATGGTTGTTTTTAAAAAATAACCTGTTGGCCAGGAGTTACATATGAAATTCTAAGTTTCTTAACTGTGATAAAGTAACTATGCAGGAACTCAGTTTTTAGAGTACCAAATTCCACCATGTAAAGCGCTTTAACTGGATTCTTCCCCCTCCCCCTGGTGCTGTAGTTTTGGGAGAGTGTATTGAATTGTAAATACCCTGTAGCATGTGGGTAGTGATGTCTGTGGGAGTTTGGGAACTGGCCTGGAATTGAGAAGGTGAGGATTATTTAGCAGGATGGCAATGGGAGAGAGTTAGCCATTATTTTAACACACTTATCTCTGATTTCATTTATGTTCTTAAGACAAAAAAAAAAGTGGGGGGAAGAGACAGAAAATGAGCTTATACAGATCTCTTCATATGCCAAAAATGGGAAATTAAATTATCCTTAAAACACGCACATAATTACATTTCTTTGTCACTCTAGAAATTTCTGGAAAATAGCCAATGAGCCAACTTGATATGGATCTTTTAAGTTCTAGTATGTGAACACATTTCGGAGGGTTATGAATTCTAATGGTCTTATTGGCATCTATACCTTTGGTGAAAATATTCCTATTTCTTGGAGTTTAGACTCTAAGTATTGTACCCTTTAACTTAAAAATGCTTGCAGATCAACTTCCATTATTGTGACAGTGTCCTCCTTTGTCATTGGGTTAAATATATATTTTTACCTCTCTACTGGCTTGTTTTCCTCATCTTATAAACATGGCTAGGTCTTTATCAGACTAAAAGAAATTAAAATATAATTAAAAATACCAATTCAGAACCTTGTTTTTACCTCAAACTACACCTTTATTTTGATTTCTTGAAAGGAGAGTCTGTGTCTACTGACTTCTTTGTTGACTCAACCCATGAAATCTGACTTTCGCTCCCTGTACCACTCAAACTGCTGCTCTTATTTAGATTGCCAATGAGTACTTTTTTGGTCCCCATATTAAATGATATCACTGATCATTCCTCTGTGCAGTTCTCACTTCCTTTGGCTTTTTTGTCATCATTCTTTGCAGGTTCTCCTTATACTCTATGCCCATAGATTCCTAGTTGATTTTACCAGCAATTCTCCCCCTGTCCATTTCTTAAAAGTTAATTTCTTCCAGGAAACCATCCTTGCCTCTCTTTTACCTAATAGAGGGAAATTTTCAACTTTTGGGGGAACATGGAGTCATTATAAAATGTCACTAAAACAAGAAGACTTCTAGTCCATTGTTCTTAGTAATGTGGAAAGAGCATTGGTATTGGAGTTAGGAAGCCTGTGTTTATACTGGTTGCATAACCTTTAAAAATAGTACATTCATTCTCTTTCTCATTTCACTTAGCGTAATACCTTCTAGATCCATTTATGTTTTTTTAAATGGCAAGATTTTATTCTTTCTTATGGATATGTAATATTCCACTGTACATATCCATTCATCTATTGATGGACATAGATTGCTTCCATATTGTGGATATTGTAAATAATGCTGCAAAGAACATAGGAGGTGCATATTTCTTTTTGAATGATTTTGGATTTCTTTGGATAAATACCCAGAAGTGGAATCATGGGGTCATATGATAGTTCTATTTTTTAATTTTTTGAGAACCTTCATACTGTTTTCCATAGTGGCTGCACCAATTTATAATCCCACCAACCGTGCATGAGTGTTCCACTGTCTCTACATCTTCACCAATACGTCTTATTTCTTGATTTATTGTTTATAGACATTCTGACAGGCATGAAGTGATATACTCTATAATTTCCCTTATATGTGGAATCTAAAAAACAAAATAAGTGAACAAACAAAACAGAAACAAACTCAGCGATGCAGAGAATGAACTGATGGTTGCCAGGTGGGAGGGGTATTTGGAGAATGGATGAAAAGGGGAGAGGAATTTAGATGTACCAATTGCCAGATATAAAAAAGCAGCCGTGGAAATGTAGAGTAAGGATAGGGAATGTAGTCAATATTATAATAAGTGTGGTGTCAGATGGGTGTTGGACTTGTTGGGTTATGTGACTGATCACTGTGTGGTTATGTGAATGTACACTGTGGTGTACAACACTGTTATACGCCTGAAACTTGCATGCTGTTAGGTGTCTGCTGTAATTGAAAACATATTTTAATTTAAATACATTTATTCTTTGAGATTCAATTTATTCTTAAAAACACTACCATGCTTATTGTGAGGCATAACTAATTTATACATCTGAAAATACTGCAAATTGTAAGCAAAGTACTATTCCATAATGTTATATTTTACTAGTATTTTATCAATAGCAAAGTACTATTCTATAATGTTATATTTTACTAGTATTTTATCAATAGTAAGTGTCTTTTTTTAGTTCTCATGTCAGCTTGTAGCAGAGCATTCTCCTGATATAAGGGAATTTAGAGGTTTGTGAGAGAAAGTATAAAAATCTTTTTAAAACTTTCAAAAGCATTTCTCTTCTAATTACTTAATATACTCATTTTATTAGCAATGCCTATCAACTATAAATAGTTTTCTGGCTTTGGGCTTACATCATGGTGAAAAAGAAGGATTATAAACCATTTTATGAATTCTCCAGGAAAGGATGGGAAAGTCAAAGTGGAAATAACTGCTTTACAAGATGGGACTATGTAAAGATAAATCTTAGAGGAACTGGTCTTTTCTCTTTTTAGTTGTTAGACACCACAAAGCACTCAGAGCTTACACAGCAACTAGACTGTCAAGCCTAATTGTTGTTTTCTATAAGTATACTAGGTCCTTAAGTGTATGAAACTAGTTGATACCATTCCTTATTTTGATCTTTAGACAAAATATGAACTAGAGGTTTTTGCTTTGTTTTTTTTCAACATTTTACAATAAAAATAAACAGGTAAATTGAAAGAATTATGTAGTAAAACACCCAAATACACATCCCTGTTGGATTCACAATTAACATTTTGCTATACTGTATTGGTTTTATCAGATATCTACCCATCTATCCATCCCTGGGCCAGAAGTTTATAAGCAGGAACAATGTTTTATTTACTCTTTTACATATATTTTATATAGAAACCTTAAGAGATAAAAAGTTCAGTGCTTTACAAGCTATAATTTTCTAAATAAATTTAACATTAAGTAAAAACATACTATATGTATAGTAAAACATGAGTGGAAAGATGAACACTACATTCAGGAGAGTAATTTAATTACATGTACAGAGATGGGAGAAAGGGCTCATAGAGAAGTTCAAAGGGGGATTCAGCTATAATGTTTTATTTCTTAAATTCTTAAGAGTAAAGTGTTAGAATATGATAGTGCATTAATGAATGTCTGGCTATTTATTATCCTCTCTGTTCTTTGGTGTAAAATATTTCACAATTAAAAATTAAAAGAAAGATTTGCTACTTTGTTTTCTTTTCCCCTGGCAAAGTGCTTTTCACTTCACTTAAGATCCTTTGTCCTTGTTAGCCTTCCAGCTGAGGAGGATTGAATAGAATCTGAATACACCGTATCTTTTCTCAGATAGTTTGATGTACTGGCTAAAGAATGACACAAAGTGCCCCTTTTCTACTAAGGATTGAAAAGTATAACTTTTGCATATTTCTTGGTTTTCCTAACCCAGAGAGAGAGAAAAAAACTTCCCAATTAAACTTAAATTCCTTGAAGTTATTTTACATGGTTGTTGAAAAGTATGTAATTGTATAATTATGTAATTTTTCATGTTCACCTGATTTCAGAGAAGAAAGACGTGAAAAGTGAAATATGGCCAGGGAAGCTGATACGTGAAAACTTGGAGAGATAATGATGCTACTCAGCCAGGGCCTGGAAACTTGACCAGTCTAAACAAACTCGTAGTACTAAACTGCTTGTGAAAGAGCTCGATCAGTCCTGCTGCGATTTGAACTTTTGGCTCCTGAAAGTCTAAGGCAGGCTTGAAAATAAAAATAAAGCCTTACCTACTGGGTTGTGTTCCAGGCCTCTACTGGATTCTCAGTATGAAGGAGATATCTATCCAAAGAGCAAGAGGCAGCCGGAGAAAGATGAGGCAGTGAAAAGGGGTCTTAGGGGCTTCTTCCTATACCAGGTATGTAATGAGCTCGCAGGAAGAGAGAACCTCCATTATTAATTATTGTATTGATTCCTTTGGGAATATTTATCTGGAGCCCCAAGAAAAATACAGTAGGGTGTGATATAAAGGATCACCCAACTGACCAGAATAAACTTAGTGCCTATTATGACTTGCTGAGCAATGTGCAGGTTCTATGAAGTCACTGTGTCTGATTTGCTCCAGCAGAGAGATAAGTATTGTGGCATAAAATGGAGAATAAGACCTTGAATAACAATATAGGTTATAAATTCTAAAGGAGTTAGAAATCTGTCATAGCATATTATATATGAACCAGGAATTTATCACCAGACTTAATCAGAAGACCTAAGTCAAAATCCTATCTCTTTTGACACTTGCTTTGTAAACTTGAGCAGGTCCTTTAATTTCTGAACCTCAGTTTTCTCATTTATAAAATGAAGCCTCCCCACCCTGCAAATAAATAACTCAATAAATAAAACAAAGTGAAACCCAGCCCTCTCTGCTTATGTGTGCATAGGATTATATTGAGACTCAAGTAAGGATGGATGTGAAAACACTATCGAGTTTGTAATTACTGAAAGAACTGAGAATTTAACTAGGCCTTGAAAAATATTTTACATGAACAACCCTAAAGGCTGGATAAAAGTAGTCAGAGAGGGAAAAACATGAACAGAGAGGAGAATGAAATTTAGATATAAGAGAACAAAATAAAAACCACCCAAATACAGCAAAAGATTTGTTTTGGGAAAGTGGGTAAAAAGTAGTTCCCTATGCAATAATGACTGGATTATGGTAGGATTTAAATTATAGAGGATCTGAAGGCTAGAAGGAAGAGTTTGGATTTGATCTTAAAGGGAATAAGAAACTATTTGGGCGTTGTGAGTAGGGACTTACAATGTATATAAGTCATATTCACTTTCATAATTAGTATCTAACAAAGTGCCTAGCATACAGGTAGTTAACATTAGTTCAGCTGAATTTAGTTAATCTGTCAACAATATGTAGAATGAATTGGACACTTCCAAGCCTGGAGTCTAGCCTCATCACCTAGATATTAGTCTAAGTTGTTTTTTCCTGAACTGTAACGAGGAAATGTAAATGTAAGCTAGGCTAATATGTTTATTCCAAACATCAAATCAGATGACATCATTTTCCATAAGTATATTAAATGTCTCCTTTAAGTAAGATGCTATGTTAAAAAAAAAACTAGGAAAACAAAAATATCTATACATATAAGTGCTTTGAAAAATGTAATGAGTATTAGTTTGAAATGCAGAGTTCTAAGGGATCTGGTAGCAAGGGGATGGTGTGCAACAGCCAAAAGATCATCTTACTGCTATATTTAGTACTGGGTTAGGTCCCTGTTATTGTCAGGACCTGCTAGGCATTGCTAGGATCAAGTACAGGAAAAGCCACCAGGTGCAGTAATATAGGCATTTGAGGTCACCAGGCGTTCTTCCTGTTGGCAATTGACCTTTTTCAGACTTAACCTTTTCTGTAGTGAACCTCCTGTCATCATGGGGACAGTACAGAATACTGAATAAGAAAACAGGTTCTGGAGCCACAATAACTGGCTGGGTTTGAAATAGTGCTGTTTAACCTTAGTCTAATTATTTAACCTCTAACCTAATAGAATCAGGGGGTTGTTTGTGAGAATTAAGTGAGATACTGCAAGTATACTGTTAGTAGAGGATGTGATACACAGTGAATGTCAGATCAACAAATGTCAGTTAAAATTGTTCTTATTTTCAAGAACTTCTCAGCTCCTCTAGCCTTCATAATTTGTTACTCCCAAATTCTCATTCCATTTTCCTACCTCTGTTTAACTCCATTCTAGGACACTGAAGATGACATTTGGTTCATTCACCTGTAATATGTTCTACAGCATTAGCATCAGACAAGATCTTAAAATATATTCTGAATTAAAAATTATATAATCTTCAAAGTAGTTTAAGTCATATGCTTATTATTTATAGTCTAAATAATTCCTGGAAATCAATAACCCATAATATAGTTCTTCATAATATTTTTCTTTATAATTTAATATATTTTTCTCGTTTCTCTCTGTAAGCATATTTTACTTTTAAAATATATATATTTAGTTTTGCTGTGGCCAGGCAGCTCAGTTAGTTAGAGCATCGTCTCAATATGCCAAGGTTGCAAGTTTGATCCCTGGTCAGGATGCAAGAATCAACCATTGACACATAAATAAAATGGAACAATAGATCCATGTTTTTTTCTCTCTCTCTCTCTTAAAAAAAGTGACTCTGGCTGGGTAGCTCAGTTGGTTAGAGCAGGGCCCCAGTACACCAAGGTTGTGGGTTTGATCCTTGGTCAGGGCACATATAAGAATCAACCAATGAATACATAATAAGTTGTTTTTCTGTCTCCCCCATCCTCTCTTTCTATAAAATAAATTAATATTTTAAAAAATATATACATATATTTAGTTTTTAATGAAGTACTGTATTTTGCCATGTGTAATGCACACTTTTTGCCCAGATTTTTGAGGGGAAAAATAAGGATGCACATTACACATGGATAGTATGTGAAATACCTTGTATCTGTTCTTCTGTTTTGTAATTATTTGTTACATAAAAATTCTTGTACCATAATATGTTTAAAAATAAATGCTAAAATTCCTTTATAATACAAAAAATAAGTATCTAAATATAAATTAAAAATTGAATTAAAAAATTAAAATGAAAGATTTTTTTCTGAAAGTTTGGGCCAAAAATGTGGGAGCACATTATACATGGGAATGCATCATATACTGTAAAATACAGTATGTGAAAGATGGGTTGTAGAAAAAGGATCTTGGGTCCTGAGATAATTTAATGGATCACATGTGAAAATTAAAAACTAAATCTTTTAGGAGGGCAATTTTATGATATCTACCAATTCTGGGGGTGTTAAGATAATTGAAATTTTTTAATGCCAATTACACCTCTAGGTATCCATACAACAAATGTATTTATGTGTATACACAAAGATTATGTGAAAGCATGTTCTGGTGATATTGTATATAACAGTAAAGACTGGAAACAAATGTTGATCAGTAGAGGACTGTTTATTTATTTATTTTTTTAAAGAAACTGTTGCTTGTCTGGAAGAAATATCCGCATTTTTTAAAAGATTTTATTTATTTATTTTTAGAGAGAGAAGGGAGGGAGAAAGAGAGAGAGAGAGAGATACATCAATATGTGGTTGCTGGGGGCCGTGACCTGCAACCCAGGCATGTGCCCTGACTGGGAATCGAACCTGCGATGCTTTGGTTCGCAGCCCGCACTCAATCCACTGAGCTACGCCAGCCAGGGCGAGGACTGTTTAAATAAATTATATATAATTATAAAGTAGAATGCCATACACTCCTTTAAAAGAATAAGGTAAACTATATAAAAATGGAAAAATGTCCAAGATATAGTGATAAGTGAATGGAAAAGCATGAAGCATAATACTATGTATAATACAGGTCTGTGCTTGTGTACATGTGTATTTCTTTGGTTTGCAGGCTGGCACTCAGTCCACTGAGCCACATCAGCCAGGGCATGTGTATTTCTTAAAAGGCAGCTATTATATTAATGTTTGCATATGCAAGGAAATTATTCTGGAAATATTAGCAGTCATCCCTGTGAGTAGGATGATGGAGATGAGAAGAGTAACTTTTATTTTACCTTTATGAATACTGAAAAAAATATTTTAATCATTCAGCATGTGTTACTTTTACTATTTTTTAAAACTAGTTTTTAAAAAAATGTTTAAAGAGGATGGGGATTAAATGGTTAAATGTTTTGTAAGGTGTGTGTTGGATGTGAAAAGTGATCTATAAATGCCTATTATTTTTACTAAACAATGGAGCGTGGGGCTTTTGTAACCTGAAGACAGCAGCATTTCAGCATCTCTTCCTACTGGAGCATATGGTGGTTAAGACCATGGGGGATGGAGAATGCCTTAGAGATTGCCTCTCATGGAGTTGATATGCAGATCTTTTTAGTATTCCCTATTGCTCTCATGGTGGAAAGTTCCATGGAAAGGAGTAGAAGGGCTCAGTGACATTGTTCCATCCAGTGTTTAAAACTATTGTCAGGTATTCTTTTAAATAAAACTATTAGCCACATGGTGATTGCAAAACATGATTGCTTTTAAGAGCCTTTGTTTACAGAGATTGGTTTATTGTATGAAGAGTGCCTTTGACTAAGTGTAGTGAGATACCTCTTGGTGCTGTCTGAACAACAAGTTTAAAAATTAGGGGTATTATCTTGAGAGTTTTATCCTAGCCTTTTACAGACTAACAGGAGACAGAATGTTTTGCTGCTCTAGGTAACAGGCTTTTTGTTTTGTAACTCTTTAAAGTGTTGGTTTTCTCCCTTTTGACACTCTGGGATTAATTTACTATTTATTTCTTTAGATTACAACCTTAGAAAAAACAAAAATACAAATAGATCTTCTGATTGGTATAATACTTTTTGTGTAAGTAGGTATTTTAAAAATAAAGTTATATAAGTTAACGTTATTTTTTCAAAGCTTAAAAAGCACAAAAGTCCAGTGAACACTGCAGACCTCACATCACTGCAGATGGTAGTACTGAGCTAATGTCATTAACTTCTTGGCAAACAGTAATAGGAAAGACTCCCTGGATGAAACAGTGGTACATAGGAGAGGTATATCTGTATTCTAATTTTCATTCATTCATCAATTTCTCACCCCAAATACAGACAAATACAACTAGTATTCTGTTCTTGGAAGCTAATTGGTCAATTTATGGATCATAATAATAATGAAATTTTGTGTTGTCTTATTCACAAAGCACTTTTGTTTATGTGTCTTAATAAAACTGTGAGATAAACATTATCATCCCCACTTTAAGATTAAAGAAACTGGCCTGGCCAGGCAGCTCACTTGCTTAGAGCATCATCCTGACATACCACAGTTGTGAGTTCCATCCCTTGTCAGGACACACAGAATCAACCAATGAGTGATGCAAAAATACATGAAACAACAAATCCTTATTTCTCTCTCTCTTTCTCCCTCTCTCTCCCTCCTCTCTCTCCTCTGCTCCCTTCCTCCCTCCTCCCTTCCTCTATCCCTCTAAAAATCAATCTAAAATTTTAAGAATAAAGAAAGTAGGGCTAGGATAGATTAAGTTTTATGCATAGGCAAAATAACTGGAATCTAGAACTTCTGGTATCAGACCCATTGCCAGTTTAATGTTGCCTGCTTTAGCTATTTGTCAGATTGATGGAAAAGAATATAGAGGATTACTTCTAGTCAGCATCTTCATTTCCTCAGTGAATAAACTAAAATACACAGTGGATTTTATTTTAAAGTTGCATATGCAAGGAAAATGCAGAGTCTACCACCCCACCACTCAACTCTCTCTCTAGCCACCCTTCTTCCGTAATTTCCACCTTCTCTCCCTCTCCTTTCTTAATGACCTGAAGAAAAGCACATAGTTCTTTTCCCTATTAAGAGTTTTTACCTCAGAGAAAGTCAAAAGAAAGATACATGGAAGAATTAGAAAAGCAAAAATAAAATTTATTACAGTCTCATGTACTATAATCTAAGATTCCTCACCAGAGACTCTGATTTTATTCCTGAAGGGCAATCTTCTCATCCTTACTCTTAGCTCTCTTAAGCTTACAGAGCCATTAAGTCCAAAGAGTGGATTTTCATGCCAGGTACTCTTTTAAGTACTTCACATGTATTAACTTAATTAATCCTTACAATCACTTCATAAATTAGGTACTAATACTGAGCCACAGATGAAATAACTATTCAAATTCACAGCTAATGGTAGCACCAAGATTCGAACCCAGCCTATCAATTTCAAGTCCAGGTTTTTAACTGCTGTGCTCTATGACTTTGAACTACATGACTGTTTATCTTAAGTGCATGAAATGCATTTTTCAGGATCTCCAAATTGGATGAAATTCCTTTCCTAAAGTTCCCAACTCTTACAGTAACAGATTTTGAGACTTTTCTTTAGGGTTTATTATCCCATTTTGCAGATGAAGTTAAGTAACTTGGCCAAAATCTTTGTTTATTGAGTGGTGGTTAGAACTAGGACTTAGTTTCCCTGGGTTTCCAGCCCAGTAGTATGAACTAACACTCACTTCTTAATTCATTAGCTACCATTATTCAAGTGATCCACCCATGTTGAAATTTTGCTACAGCAGCAAAAGCACATCCACATTCTTTACTCACATCTTGGTGCACCTTTGTGTATGTCCTGGAATACAGTTAGGTTTTAGTTTTATACCTTATGGAGAGACATGTGAAACATACTAATGGAATTACCTTTTGGACATAAAGGACATCTATTACTTTAAAATTTTTTAATGTTTTAACATGTAATTCTACAAAAATTTAATGTGGTCATAGCTAAATGCTGTCAAGAGCCCAATTAACACTTTAGAACATTCATATTTCTGAGCCTTGACATGGTCAGCAAATAGACATGATAAAATTCATTTCAAATCTAACTCAAGCAACAGTGTAAAGAAACAGCAATTTTTCTTCAGGGATGTTTACGCAGTTTTTTTTTTCGAGTAAGCTCCTAATGTGGAATAGAAAACTAGCTTGGTTTATTTCCTGCTGCTCAATCTAATTTGGAACCATTTTTGAAGTCCTAGATGCTTGGGTACAGAGAGTTGCTCCCTAGAGCCTTGTTTCCTGACAGTGGAGAGTAAAGGATTAAATTGAGCTGAAAGTAAATTGATTGACATTTTGACACTCTGCAGACTGTGAAAAGAAAAGGAATTTGTTCAACTTTTAAAAACAGGCAGTAGAAAGAACTATTTCCTTAAAGTTATCTCAGTTTGCAGAGATGATTTAATTCTTTTCTTAAAAAACTAAGAAGGATGTTCCAGTACCTTCCCAATTTCCTATATTACAGTTCAAAGTGAACATTTAACTTTGAAAAGCTTTTGAAAAAGCCTGGATGGGGGTGTTAAATTAGTCTTCTTAGCTGAACATGCACTGACAGAGGTCTTTTGAGGGAAAACAAAGGACTATGCACTTCTGGGGTGTCACTCTAGAAACCTATTTATAAAAGACAAGTATACACATTTATGAAATTTTTATCTCTGGTGCTTTTTAAATGTGAGAGATATTAAGTGTGAATTGAAAAAGATACATTTCCTGCTGACTTTTTTTTCAAACAGATACAGATGCTTATCATACCATCATCTTTCCTAAACAGCATCATTTATTATTGACTTCAATAAAATCTCCTATCTGCTGTGTCATGAAAGGAACTGGACTCACCTTAGCAGTGCTGTTTTGAACAGCCTGCCGCCTTTTTTTTTTTTTAAATCACTGCAGGAGGTTGTAATAAATTAGAGCCTGGAAGAAGTTTTAAACTGGCAAGTTTGCCAGATATTTAAAGCAATTTATTTTGGGGTGTATCAGCAGATTTTTTTTTCTTACACTGCATTTGGGTGCCTGCTGACACAGCCTGAACAAACCTTTCAAACATTTTCCTTCCTAAAGATGGATAAAGATGATGATGCAACAGACGCCAACATCCAGACCTTCCATTAACTCTTAACTTGCCAACTGGTTCCTTCCTATGACCAGATCTGTAGGAATCTTAGATAACTATTTCCATTATGAGTTTGCCATATTTCAAGTCCTTCAGTGCCTTGGCCACAACTCTGTTTTATGGAAGGATCAACTAATAAGAGGATAATTCTGGTTTCAGACATTTAATTTATAGTTTAGATTATTTCATTACTAGTATTTTGAAAATTGCCAAACTTCCCAATAGAAAAAGAGATCTGAAAATTTATATTAAAGGAGACATTTCTTGATGCTAGCAAATGTTGAGTCTTACAGTGACTTTTTTCTTATAATTAGTGAAATAGTTTTTTTAATTATTATTAATGTTTGGCTCTGGAATTACAAAGGCAACTTTAATGGTATATATGTTAGTCGAGTATTCAGAAAAGCCAAACATACTGATATCTGAATATTTTTGTCCTGATGAAGGGCAACAAATAAGGCAGCTAACTTTTATTGAGTAGCTCCACAGGGCCAGCCCCTTTTGTAAGCCACTACATAACATGTGGGAAAGAGAGAAGAGATCCTCATTTTACAGAGAGCTGTTTCCTAGTAAGGTGAAAGACACGGATCAGTGAGTTGCTAGGAACGTGGTAAAGGCTTAAATTCATGAAAGCGTCATGGAATAGGGTTTGATGGGAAAGGCCCTAGATCAGAAGTCATGAAACTGTAGTTCCTAAGTGACATCGAATGAGGTCGTCTGACTAGACCCTGAATTTTTACATCTGTAATGTAAGGATACCATCTCCAGCCTGTCTTCCTCTCCAGATCATTTGGCACAATGTAGTTCTCAAGTATGGCTGCACATTAGAATCTCCTGAGGAGCTCTGAAAAATATTGACGTCTAGATTCCAACCTCAAGAGATTATGATTTGATTGGTCTCTGGTGCAGCTGGATATTGAGATTTCTTAAATCTCCACAGGTGATTCATGTGTGCAGCTAAGGCTGTGGAGGATGGTGAGGAAAGCCCTCTGTAAATTTATTTACAAGGGTTAGCAGATGTTATTCTAACTATGTTGATAGTTTGTTTTTTCCATCACAATTTCAACTGTTTTGCTTTTTAAAAAAATCCAGCTAAACTCTGAATTTCCCCAGCCTTTAGCACATAGGAAGCCGTTGATAAATGTTTGTTGCACATGTGAATGTACAGCCTTTCAAAGTTTTAAAGTCATTTGAAAAATGGGATTTGTCTAAGGTTCAATGTATAGAACTAAGAGGCAAGACCTTTCTGTTGAAACATTCCCAAGAAATGCCAGCCCTTCCTGCCCACCCCCGGCTCCCTTCACCACCTCGCCCAAGCTGTGGCGTCTTGATGGTGACCCCAGTACCCACAGAAGGATCCGGTGGGTGCCATAAGCTCCGGGGCGGGGCGCCGGCAGGGCCGACCCTCCGCGCCCGCTTGGCCCACCCCACCGCGGGCCCCGCCCCGGACGCGAGTTGGGGCGGACTGTTTGGCGGTGTTCTGCTGCTAAGACTCCACAGCCGAGCCCCAGGGCTCCGCGCGAACGGGCGGGCCCAATTTGGCCGGCGGCAGCATTCATTGCCCTCGCCTCCGGCCCTGCGAACCCCAACACTAGTGCCTCGTGTCTGCGCCGGGCGGGGCCAGGATGCGGATCTGAGAGCCTCGAGCCAGCCCCATGACCCTGAGCACATTGACCCGCGAAAGGAAGGTGCTTCCCGCCTGCACCTGCAGCTTTGGTGCCCCCGACATGATCCCCTACTTCTCCGCCAACGCGGTCATCTCGCAAAACGCCATCAACCAGCTGTGAGTGCACCGCACGCCCTCCTGCTTTCTGTGAATGCTCGGAAAGTTTGCGTTTCGGCAGTCTCTTTCCCCCAGCATCCTGGGGAGCAAGCTAGTGAGGGCGAAATTACACTCTGCGTTCTTGGAGGTCTCCAGGCATCCGGGATGTGGGGGAGATAGTGGGGTGGAGGTGTGGGGTAATTCTTGGAGTCACAAAGTGTCTGGGGATGGGGTTGGGGGTGGAGAGAAGAATCCTTTGCGAGAATTTCTGGTAAACTTTGAGGGAATCTGAAAGTGAGGTCGTCCCAGGGAAGTTGTCTGGTGACCGAGTGACAGCTGAGCCGTAAGGCACTCCGAAGACTGGAGGGTAAAGGGCGGTCTGTAGCTTCTGGACCGCCAGCCGGAAACGCTGGGACTCCCTTGCAGGACCAGCCGGCGATCCTGCTCGGTGTTTGTTTTGATTTTGTTTCACATAAGTTTGTGTCTGACCATAGGTTTCTGTTACAACCCTTTCACACAAAGAAAGGCAGTTCGTTCTTCGTTCTCACTGGTTGTAGTCTGGAATTATTTCAAAAAACTGGATTTCAATAGTTTGACTGTTTTTCTTTTTGTCTCTGCCTGTAGTAGCGTAGTATGTGCTCACAACCCAAGCCTGCATGCGTGCATACCTTCATTCACTAAAGTGCAAGATTCAGGCGCACCTTTGTCACTGTTTTTGAGGTCTCTAGAGTTGTTGTTCTTCCTTTACGTTTGTGGTTTATCCATTTCTGAGAACTGTGTGCTGAGGCTTGTGGTTAATCTCACCTCACAGTTATAAAGCGCAAAGTAAAGGAACTCTATCTATTCAAGTTGCATCGTTAAACCAGTGGAGTGTTTTAGGGTTACTTTAGATAACAGCAGTTTGGTCTTGGTGTATTAGCACTCACTCCAGAGCGGCTTCAGGAGAGGCACCTACTGAGGTTTCTTCTGACTCCGGGAACTTAAGCAAGACTTCCATCTTCCTTCCAGGACACCCCTAAAGAACTTTTTCATTGAATGTCCAACACCAGAAACTTTCCATGATCTCTTATTAAAGGTCCCAACAGTGGCATGTAAAGTGATTTATAGATGATTGTACATCTAATTTTTATTTTAATTAATGGTTTGCACTCCTGCCAAATCAAATTAAACTCATTTGAATTTCAGCTTTTTCCCTTTGTGTAGATTCATGGTGGGGCCTCTAAAAAAATAGCCTCCCCCCCCCAAAAAAAAACAGTGGTTTTACTACTCTGTACTGTAAACTCTATGGAATTAAATCAACTGCTTACTTGCATTTTCCTTTTTTAAAAAATGGACGCATGGAGTGAAAACGAAGGAATAAATAATCTGAAACTTGATAACCAATCTCAAAATAATAGTGTCAACAATACTTTAAAAATGGAAGAGGCAGGGGGAGCAACTCATATGTCCCCGTCAGTGGATGAGTGGATAAACAAAATGTGGTACACAGTGCAACTAAATATTATTTAGCCTTAAAAAGGAAGGAAATTCTGACAAATACTTTAAAGTTCAGATAAACTTTGAAGACATTATTCTAAGTGAAGTAAGCCACTTAGAATAGGGCAGATGCCTGTAATTCCACATATGTGAGATACCTGGAGTAGTTTAGTTGCCAGAGCTTGGGGGAGGAGGAATGGGAAGGAGGTTTGTGTTAAATAGGTACAAATTTTCATTTGAGGAAGAAAAAGCTGTTGTTCTGGGGATACTTGCACAATAATGTGGATTATTTAATGCAGCTGAGCTGTACACTTTAAAAGGCAAATTTTGTTTTATATATTTAACTACGGTTTTAATAAAGATAAAATAATTTAAAAGGCAGAACTTACAAGGTTTTTGGTAGTGGGGGGATGGAGTTTTGAGTCTTGCTTTCTAGTGTAATCATATAAATTCAGATTTCTTTGGGTAAGTCATTTGACTTAAGTTTCTTCCACTGTAAAATGAGGATACGGTGGTTTTAACCCCAAAGGGTCATAAGAGACCATGTGCACAGTAACACTTTTCAAACTATAAGTTCCTGCACAAATGAGTTAATTGAAATAAACAATACCTAATAACCCTCATTTATTGACCACTTGTCACTACTAAGAGTTTAATTATATATTATCTCATTTAATCATCACAGCAATCCTATGCACTTATTTGTTCTATTTACAAATAATGAAGCTGAGGGTTCAAGAAGTTAAGTAATTGCTCAAAGCCATAAAGCTAGTAAATGGCAAAAACTGTCCTTAGAAATCCAGATCTGTTTCTCTTGCTGTTAACCACTATAAAAATGATATTCTGTCTTAGTAGTTGCAAGATCACTTTTGAGATTTACACTCTTAGGAATTATCTTTAACTGCTGATATCTTCAACTTAGTAGTAAAATATATATATACTTGCTATGCTAATAAGTATTTTGCTGCTAAGATAGACAGTCTTTTAAAGAATTGCAGAATATTTCTTTTATTTTTGTCTCTTTGCCACTTTTTTCACAAGAGATTTACTAATACCCTAATATTCACTTATTCTAAAATGTATTTATTAGTATTGCTTTAGCCATCATTTTTGTTTAGCATTCATAGTGTTGCCCAGTTCATCATCACTTCAAAACCTCTAGGGATCATTCTGAATATAATTCTAAATTTTGTTAAACATATTTTGGTTCCTAATGCAGAAGTTCTTAATTTGAGGTCCATGGTCACTTAGAATTCTATGAATTGCTTCAGAAGGTTAATGAACTCTTTAAGATCATACGAAAATGTTGGATAAATAAAGGTATTTTAAAAATGAGATTCTCAAAGTAATGGGATCTCATTAAAGGTTCAGAATCTCTCTCCTAAAGGGAAGTATTGTTCCTAGGCCTGCTACTGTAAAACTCAGCTGGTGTGAGCATTTCCTGGTGGTGCCAGATGTATAAATAGCAGTGACTGGAGGGAGCAACTAAAAGATTAATATTTAAAGTTCTACATGAAGACTGACTCAAAAAGTTTTAAGTGTATATGTGGGGAATGGGTTACCTTGATACATGAATACTCTTAGCCCAGTGGTTAGTTCTCTTGTCATTGCAGAGGACTCCTCATAAGAGGTTTTTTTCTTTCTCTCATTTGCTGCCTCAGATTTGTGGTGGGTTTAGAAACCATATAACAAATCCTTTGAGAATTGTGACAGAGTAAAAAGGTCAGAATGAGATCTTAGAAGTTCGGCTGTGAAGAAAGTGCATGACTTTAGAGGACGGCCTTGGACACCTGTTTTGGTGATTTCACAGGGTCTTTCTAATGTTTTAATTGTTATGTGCTGTATAGTTGAAATTAGAGAATAGCTGGGGTTTTACTGTATTTTCTTGGGAATTATATTATTATTAGATTAAGGTCTCCCCTTGGCATTGTGTAAAACTCATGAAGTGTGGTGTAATTTTTGGTGTATCACTGAAGAACATTAAGTGATTGAAGTTACTTAAGAAACAAAGTATAGTTACTGTCATATGTGTTAATCCTACTAGAAAAAAAATACATAAACAACCAAGAGCATTATCTAATCAGACATTAAGGATCTTGGATCAGATGGCTCAAATATTCATGAAAAGTTTCATTCCCTTTAAGAGGCTTTCCATTTTAATAAAAGCAGAATTCTGAATTTCTGAAAAATATGGAAGGCTATATTATTTTTAGAGAACCAACATTCAAGCCCTGAGAAATCACTAAGGAAGGGGCTAGGGCTTTTCTAATGTTATTTTATGCCAAACAAATAGTTTATCGAAAAATAGGCCCTGGCTGGTATAGCTCAGTGGGTTGAGTGCTAGTGCTAGCCTGCAACCAAAGGGTTACTGGTTCAATTCCCAGTCAGGGCACATGCCTGGGTTGCAGGCCAGGTCCCCAGGATGGGGCACATGAGAGGAAACCACACATTGATGTTACTCTCCCTTCCACTCTCTCTAAAAATAAATAAAATCTTTTTTAAAAAGGTAGAAAGAAAAATAAGAGGCTATTTTTGTGTCCTAAAATGTTAGGGAAGGATCAAGAATTATTAGATAAAATGCTGGCAAAAGCTACCATTAAAAGTGTCCCCATTATGAAAACCTGTTCAAAAGTGGTGAAACTTAGGTGCTGAAGACATTGATCGATTTGTTAACAAGTTTACCTTTGTTGACGAGATTTGTATCCTTGACCTATAATATTTGTATTTATTTACTTTGTTTCATATATGAGTTTGACTTCCTAGCTTGAAGTTTGACTCCACACTGAGCTACAGAGGAGCATATCATCATGATTATCCAAAAATGTACCTTTTAATGAAATTGAAAGATGGAAGCAGTTTTATTTTTGCATTAATTAGTAATAGTACTAGTGCTCTATAGTTATCCAAGTGATTTCAGTTTTGCTCTATACTTACATATTGGACAAGTCATCGCTCACATTTTACACAGTAATAAACTAAAAAATATAAAAATAGTAATTTTTTTTTATTTTGCACAGGAGTTTCATGATTTGTTATTGGTAGAACAAAACTAGAACCAGCATTCCTATCTCCCAGCTCAGAGCTCTTGTGATCCGTACTTGAAGTCCTAATATTAATTATGTATCTTTTATACATATGGGAACATTGCTTTAGATAAATTTCTAGCAGTGGAATATCTGGGTCTAATGGTATGTATAGCTTAAAAATTTGATGCAGTCTGCCAAATTGCTTTCTAAAAAGGCTCTGCTGATTTGCTCTTAGCAGTTTTAAGAGCTTATCTTTCCCTGTATCTTTACCAACTCTGGTAATATTAATAATGACATTAAGTAGAAGTTAAGTTTTTACTGTGTGCCAGGTGTTTTGAACCCTGTGCGTATTATCTCATTCTCTCTTCTTAACAACCTATGAGTTAGGATTACCCTCCATTAGAGATGAGAGGCACAGAGATGTTGAGCAGCTTGTCTAAAACTACAGTCAGGATGCAAACACAGCTGTCTGATTCCAGGACCCCTGTTCTAGTACTTGTCTATTTGCAGTTCTCTTATGACTACGAAAGTTTAGTATCCTTTTATATTTTTATTGGTCTTTTTCCTTTTTCTGCTGTGATTTGCATGTTTGTACTTGTGACCATTTTTCTAGTAGTATTTGGGTTTTATTTTTCTTTTTGATGTACTTGGTATTTTTTTAATATATGGGAAAATAATGTCTTTTAACTTTGCATCTTGTTATAAAAGTTTTGTATTTCTATGTAGTAAAATCTGTTGACATTTTCTCTTATGATTTCACAATTTTATATCTTGCTTTAAACATCCCTTCCCATATAAAAGTTTTCTTTTATGTTTTTTCTAATATGTCTATACTTTTAAGATATTTTACTCTTTAAAACATCTGGAATTTTCTTTCTAGTGTGAATTAGGGATCTAACTACCTTTTTTCCAAATGCATAATCAGTTATTCCAATACCATTTATTTAGTTCATTCTTACTTCACTGATTTGAAATGCTAAATATATTATTATTTGGGGTCTGCTTTTATATTTTTAAGTCTTGTTAATATGTTTTCTATTCATACACCAATACTATACTTTTTTACTTAATACAGATTTAGTGGTTATTTTGATATCTTGTATGTCAAGGCCTACCTCATTATTATTTTTTAGTGTATTATCTATTCTTATTTTATTTTACAGATAAGTCTGAGAAACATCTTGTCAGTTTTCACTTTTAAAAACCCTGTTGGGATTTTGATTGAAATTATACTGAATTAGTTTTGGAGAGAATTAACAGCTTTACTAAATGATCCTTCCCAGTGAGGAATGTGGTATGTGTGTCTACTTATTCACTGTTTTTAAAATGTCCTTCATTTAATTTTACTCTTTTCCTCATATAGTAGTTACACTTTTCTTATTAGGCATATTCATGGGTGTTTCATAAAGCTTTTATTGCTCTTGTGAATGAGCTCTTCTTTCCCATGACTTCTGTTTAGTCACTGTAGGTGCTTAATAAAAAAACATTGCTTTCTGTTGTTGTTGTATTTACATCAGAAGACCACTTTGCTGAACTTTTACTTGGTCCTGATATGTAGTAGATTTTTAAGTTGATTTTCTTGACTTTTCTGAGTGGAAATAAGTTTTGTCTCCTATTTGTAATTCATTGCTTTGGTTAGGGCTCTTGTGTAATATTAAATAGTAGCAATACTAGTAGCCTTAATTTGTTTTCCACTGTAAAAGGAATTTTTCTTATGTTTTGTAAAGAGGTATATTGCGTGCTCTAGGTTCTGGCATAGACCACTTGTTAAGTTGAAGGCATTCCTACTATTCCTAATTTTTAAAAGATTTTAAAATTACCTGGCTGGTGTAGCTCAGTGGATTGAGCACGGGCTGCAAACCAGGCATCGCAGGTTCGATTCCCAGTCAGGGCACATGCCTAGGTTGCAGGCCATATCCCTGAGCAACCTCACACTGATGTTTCTCTCTCTCTCTCTCACCCTCCCTTCCCTCTCTAAAGATAAATAAATAAAATCTTTAAAAAAAAAAAGATTTTAAAATTAGATGCAGTTATTGAATTTTATTGAATGCTTTTTGGACATCTATTGGAATGTTAATTTTTTTCCCTCCCTTTACTGGCACTGCAGGGACCTAAATTGAGTTGCTAAAGTTGAATCATGCTCACACACTGTTTGCATTGTTTAACATATTGCTAGATTTGATTTACTATTATTATCTTTAAGATTTTAGCATTCAAGTATTTCTTGAATCCTTGGTGCAGTCTTTGTCCAGCATTGTGTCCAAATTGTAGAATGATTTAGGTGTAGCTTTCTATCTTTTTCTAGCTCTGAAACAGTTGTTTAGCAGAAATTATCTGTATTTTAAAAGCCTGGAACCAGGAAGTCCTACTCTAAGTGGTAAAAACAATTTATGAATTTTTTTGCCTTTCAAATTTAATTTCCTTGTTTTTTTTCTGAGTAAGTGTAATTATTTATTGTCCATGATACTTTTATAATATGGATCTTGTCCTCTGCAGAAATAGGCAAACAAAATTAGAATAATTGATAATACAGTGATGAAACCAGGCATTCATTTATGATTTAAAGCCTTTTATTCTCTGGTTGGTAAAGAGACAATATTAATATTTAAAAGAGGCATGATATGTCTCTTTGCTTTTGAATTAATACTGATCAATTAGAGAATATAGCCTTATAATCTGGAATATATATATATATTTCCCCTCCCCTCCCCACCGCCGCCACTATGCAACCTACTTCAGTGTCTGCAGCCCATGGGCAGAGGCCAGGCAATGGTTCAGGGCCACCGTTTGCACTGGTGTGGGACACTGTGAGAGACCCAGGGTGGAAAGAGTGATTAAATAAACTCATATCTAGTGAATCTTCTAGGTGTTGTTGCTTTCAAATATGTAGGAAAGGTTCATGATCTATTGTCAGGATATAAAGATGCATTTGTGTTTTCATTTGTGGTGGTGATGATAACTTTATGTGTCTTTATCCACACTTGTGCTTGTTTGAAGTCAGAGCAGCAGTCATTGATTTAGAATTGAAGAGGGGAGGGGGAGAGCTCTCAACTTTGACCTTATTGGAGCCACGCTTAACCAAGTTAGCTGAAGAGTAAATCTGCACAATGAAGATGAACGAGAGTGGTGAGGTGGTGATGTGCTCATCAGTTTTTTTTTTCCTTCCTTCTTTCCTTCCTGAGAGAGGAGAGGGTATGGAGAGACAGACGTTGAGACATTGATATGTTGTTCCACTATTTATGCATTCATTGGTTGATTCTTGTATGTGCCCTGACTAGGAATAGAACTTGCAATCTTGGTGTATCTGGACAATGCTGTAACCAACTGAGTACCCAGTCAGGGCTTAAGCCAAACTTTCTTTTTGATAAGTCTAGAGTGACCTTTTTAAACATTTATTGCTTTTGACTTATTTGTTTACCTGTAATCACTCCTGAATTTGGGCAATTTCTTTATACTTGCACTAAGAAACCACTGCCAAAAGCCAACAATTTAGGATGCTGTCATTCATTCTTTGTTTCTAACAGCTATAGACATTGTAGTAATAGAGAGGCTCAAACTTCTACAGATTATCTTGCTCACATTTCTTCTTAGGTCTCTTCAGTAAATGTGAATGCTCTTAATTATATGCTAAACTACCTTGGGGCTAAAGAACAGTGGTGTAGATGCAAGCACACAATGTTTCTGAATTTCTCAGGTGAAAGAAAAAAAAGTTATCCTAAATACTTTAAGATAGGGTTAGTTTTACATTGTTTAATGATGCAGGATGTTATTGCCAGTAACATAATTAGGTTTTAACTTGAAGAAATGTGCTAAGAACATCAAGGCTCTTTTTAGGTGTTCCTGTGATTTGGAAAGGATATAGCAAAATGATTTATAAATAGATTGCTAGTGTTGCACACCAAAGGGCAAATTTGGACTCACTTCCTCTTTTGCAGTTTGTGCAAGTTGAGCAACTCTTGTTTTCTGCATTTATCTGATGTTAGAGGGTTGTGGCCCTTCTTTAGTAACCTGAGGGATTTGGCATTACTTATGTCTAGTAAAGCAACAGAATCCAAAGACTTGAATTGCTCAAATAAAGAGAAATGTCAGGCCCTGGCCAGGTAGTTCATTTGGTTAGAGTGTCGTCCTGATACACCAAGATTGCAGGTTCCATCCCCTGTCAAGGCACATGCAGGAATCAACCAGTGAATGCATGGATGGATGGGACAGCCAATCGATGTTTCTCTTACTTCCTTTCTCTCTACAATCAATAAACTAAAAAAAAAAATTAAAGAATATACTGCCCTGGCGGGTGTAGCTCAGTGGATTGAGCGCGGGCTGCGAACCAGGCATCGCAGGTTCGATTCCCAGTCAGGGCACATGCCTAGGTTGCAGGCCATGTCCCCCAGCAACTGCACATTGATGTTTCTCTCCCTCTCTCTCTCTTCCTCCCTCCCTCCCTTCCCTCTCTAAAAATAAATAAATAAAATCTTTTTTAAAAAAAAGAATATACTAAGAAAAACCTCTTTGTAAGCCTATTTCGGAGTGGGGTTTTTGTTTTTGTTTTGTTTTTTTTCCAATTGTAAGAGGCTCTGGCCAGGTGTGATTGTTACTTTTAACATCTATATATACTTTATTGATAAAGAGTCATATGGATATTCATGATCAATAATGGGACATTTCAAGCCCAGAGAATTTTAATTGTGGACTTTATACTGCTTGTTTTCTGTGGTGTCTATATTCTTAAGTTAGGCCAGAGACTCTTCTGTTTTCAATGCAAGGAACACTTGAACCAACCTTCAACACCTCAGCAAAAGGCTGATCAGGTGTATAAGTATAAGGTCAGCATTTTGTCTGTATGTCTTTTCTCTGCTGTTCTCTGAATTTTTTTTTAATTTTTTTAATTTATTTTTAGACAGGGGAAGGGAAGGAGAAAGAGAGGAAGAAAAACATCAATGTGTGGTTGCCTCTCATGCACCCCCTACTGGGGACCTGGCCTGCAACCCAGGCATGTGCCCTGACTGGAAATTGAACCAACAACCCTTTGGTTTGCAGACCAGCACTCAATCCACTGAGCCACACCAGCCAAGGCTGTTCTCTGAATTTTGTGTATTAAAAGCCAGTTGATCACCATGAGGGATTAATTGAATGAGAGTGTTTCTGACTTTTCCTTACTGATTTTAAATATCACTATTATAGCAGAGATGTTAAATATCACTTAACAGAGATGCCATTTCTTTGGGACTCTTCTCTGTCCCAGGTAACTTTAAATTACTGTTTTTCCTAAAGTTAATATACTCAGTTCTTATGAACACCAAAAAATTTTAATTTCCTATTATATCACCTTTATCTTTGTGAGGAGCTTTAGTTTGAGAAGTTGGGGCATATATGTAGGATGTAAATTCTCAGTGTAATGTTTATTTCCTAGGAAATGCATTGAAATAGATTCAAATAGTGTATGAAATTTTACTTTTTTAACATCCCTTTAACCAGTCTGTTATAGATCGTTCTATCAACTCCACCTGTGATGCTCATTCTCCCCAATAAAATCTTAGACTCAACCCTTAAAGTATCCCATTTCTTAAATATTCTCTTCAAAAATTCTTAAAAGTTATCTTAGGTCACACATTCATAATCTAACTTGGCATTCATTCTTTTGGCCAATATTCATAGTCTAGTGTTTGAAATGAAACAGACTTGAGTTCAATTACAGTTCCACTATCTACAAACCGTGCAACCTTGAATATATTATATAACCACTGTAGGCCTTCCTCATGAATAAAAACAAGCTAATAATACCTGGGGGCTGAATGTAATATTTGTGAAGTGCTAATAGTAAACACCCAATAAAGGTTAGCTAATATTTTTGCTCTTTCAACATGAGCCAAAGTATAGAAAGAATTAGATTACTTAGTGGTATGCCAGTCTGATGGTAAAAATTCTATCATTTGCATTGTTGTCATAATTGCATCTATTCTGGGCAAAGGGTGGGAAATACAAGATGGTTCCTGCAGTCAGGGGGCTCAGTCTTTTGAGGATATAAGTCTTTTTGATGTCTGAGGGCATCAAACCACCTGAGTGGTTTGATGTTTTGCCAAAAACCTCTTCATGAGACAAGATTCATGAGTGGGTGCCTTGTCATGGCAAAACTGCCAATCACCAGTTGCCCTTAGCTCCAGCCTTCTGAGTCATCCAAATAGTTTCCACGGAGAAATGTTCATGGTTTGGTGCAGATTCGTGGTTCCACTCAGTCATTTTGAATGCAGCAGCCACACAATACACAGGCTCACTCAACAACATCTACAGCCCCCGTGGACTAAGTTGTCATTGTTCACACATAACATTCTAGTCCACTCTCCTTGGCTGCCAGGTTACCTCGATGTCGTACAAACCATTCTCATTATATTAACAATGGTTGGACTTTTTCTGGACAGACCTCCATATACATAACCCATAGACACAGACAGCAGTGTGGTGATGGCCAGAGGGAAGGAAGTGTGGGGACTAGATGGAGGTAGGGAAATGGTGGGGGACATCTGTAATAGTATCAACAGTAAAAATAAAGTAAAAAAATAAAAGAATAAATAAGAACATAACTTAGCACATGCTAAGTGCCTGAGGAAAGGTGCAATTGGTGCTTTAAATATACAGAGGACAAAAAAGTATTGTAAATGAGCCAATTAGTGGAAGCTTTATTAGGGGTAGGATTTGAGCTGGGACTCTGACCTTTATTTCTGGCCCTCTTAAATGTCTTGATTTGTGTAAACACAGGTAAAGGGTACTTCAGTGGTGAGAGAAAAGGAAGGACTAAAGTGGCGGATGTTATGACCATATTACTAATTAGTTTTCAATGAATGACTGCTATTAATCATTTGTAGTAGGAAGGGAATCTAGAAAAGCTTTTGTACACACCATTGATGTTCTTTAGGAAATGGCTATGAGCATATTTTGGGTATATGGGCAGAATTTTTATAAAGTTTATGTCAAGTACCCTCTGAGTACACAGCACAGTAACCGGCATTTGCAGACTTTACATAGCTTATTTAGGAAGGCTGCCAATTTTGCAAGGCTGTTGTTATTGAATCAGTACCAGTGGCTGGGAGCACAATGTGAAATCCCCACAGGCACTGTAAGAACAGAAATCATTAAACTATCTGCTGTGGCTTTATGGCTAATAAAAGAAGGAAAGAAAGCACATTTAAGTAATCCATAGCAAAACCTCTTTCTGTGCTTCCTCCAGGTGCTTTGCTCTAGATATTATTACATCAGCATCATGTGGTAGGCAAGGTGGTTCCCATAGTACAGAGGGCTTGTAATATTTACAGTGGAGTGAGCTGTAAGAGGAAGGATGTGCTGATTGCTATTTTTCTTTGTTCTTATTGTCTTGGCTACCAGTTCAATGGCCTAGTTGCCAACTAATGGCTCAACTTAGTATTCTCAAAACAATGTACAACTCCTTAGTTTCTAAGTCAAATAAATACACATGGAAACCATCCTAGTGGACATGGAGACATAGGAAGCCTACAATTATACCTCAGTTAATAAAGATTAAGAATTATATAAATGCCATGTTACGTTAAGTCCAAATGATAGTTTAATGATACCGATTCAAAGACGACTTGCTGAAACTACTAAAAACTTAACAGATTGTACTTTATTATACTTCTGCACTGAGACCGAGACTACGTAAGAGAAACTAAATATCCATTTAGTGAGTCTAACTTAATGAGTTTAAACCCAGTATAATTTTTTTTCAATATTAAAGAAAACCTGTAGATTGTAGACTGGCTAGTTATCATCCCTCTGATTGAAATATTAAAAGCCATTGTTGTTGTTTTAATCATACTTTTTTTCTTACCTCCTGAGAAGTATAATAATACTTGAGTGTATCTGTTAAGAACCCACTTTAGTCCTGAGTATTAATGAATTGGGGCTAGTTCACTTCTGTTGCTCTTGTGTGGTCAGCCTCAGTTATCATGGTTGATCGATATACCCATACTCCTGGAATTCTCTTTGTATTTTTGCCATTTTAGATGTTTGGAGAAATTCTCAGCAAGGGCATATACCCTGTTTGTCATAAAATGAGAATGTTCATTATGCTTTTTAAAAAAAACACTTCTGGTCTTTTTCTCAATTAAAATCAAAATCAATGAATAAATATTAAATACCAGTGCCCTTTTTTATGGTAGTCTTACAAATCAGCTTGTTGGAAATTTTCAAATGGAGAATCCCTTTTGTTTTAAAAAGTCATCTGCCTTATACACAGTAAAATTGATAATATCTCATTCTTTACTATTCAGCTTAAAAATGAACTTATCCTGAATGATTTTTTCCATGAAACTGGTAATTAAAAATCAGCAAAGCAAAAAGTATTGATTTTTTCTTTTTAGTACTTGTAGAGAATGCATATTTATTATAGAAAAAATAAAACATTGAGGCATTCTTCCTCTCCACAAAAAGCATTAGTCCTCTTATCTCCCAAAGATATTTACTTTTAACACCATCCAGAAGTTTTCTGTATATGCATATACCTTTAAAAATGGGATTGTCCATTATCTGCTGCTTTATAATCTGAGTTTTGTTTTGTCTTTTTTTCCCACTTAGCATATTGGGAACATCCTGCTATTGTCCTCAAATGTATTTCTTTTATATTCTTTTAAGAGTTGTTTTCCATAGAACTGATTCAAATTCTGCCCTATTGTTGCACATTTTGATTGTGTCCATTTTCTGCAGTTATAAACAAAGCCTCACTGAATAAATATCCTTGTCCCTAAATGTTTGCACATGTTCCTAAGAGAAATATCCCAAAGCTCAATTCTGGAATTGCTAGACAAGAGGGAATAGTTCTAGGGCATTTTTAAAATACAAATTGCTAGCTTGATCGTCAGAAACGTTGTACAAGTTTGGATTCAAAATGCTCCTGAAATGATAAAAAGTAAAATGAAGGTAAGTACAATTTTATCCTTCAATTTACCTGGATTACTTGGAGACCCTTCCTTTCCTATGAGAAAACTACTTCATACCTAAGCACTAATGAAAAATGCTTTAATTTATAAGATATTTGAATAGAACCAGTGGAAAGGTAAAATACTACTACATTGATAAGATGAAGAAACTAATTGTCCGGAGGTGTTCTTGAATATGTATGTAGTGCTTATGAATTTAGCTTTGCTTCCTTTGTTTTTATTTTATTCTGAAATTATCACCATCTCTGACTTAGAGAATTTTAGACTCGAAAGATAAGCAAACAGACTTTCTATAGGGTACTACAGCAATTTAATTGACACCTTGAACAACATTTCATTGTTTACTGTTTAGGAAGTGTTAAGTATCGTTGAGATTTCTCATGGGGCCATCTTACTAAGCAAACTGAAACTTAAAGGGATGTTCAGATGTTCAGATACATTAATTTGTTAATGCTTGTGCCTGTACTAATGAGATTAGCATATCCTGATCCTGTTTATATGAAGCAGTGGGTGTATTTCTCAAAGGTGAGGAGATTCACTCTTTAGGGAACATGCTGTTTCAATTCTCAAAAGTTTTCATCTTTGAGGCTATGTGAGAATTAAATATAGGAGAAAGGAGAAGAGTATGCATATTTTTTAAAGTTCTTAAAGAATCTTACTTTGAATATCATGGGCAGATCTAAACAGTAGCTGGAAGGGCTTCTGATGGACTTAAATTTAAAAAGAGAAGGAGGAAAAGAAAGGATGGGAGGGAGAAAGGAGTGTTAGAGTACAGACCGCAGTTGATGACTGGTTGCCTTCCTCTGTCTGAAACTGAGCTGCTTCCTTAATGGAGGTGTGTGTTTAAATCACCCGCAGAGAAAGTGTTTGGGGGTGAAGTTTCACTTTTTGTAGTGGCAACAGTCCTGGACATGCTGCTGAAACACAGAGGATGATTTCAGCACCTTCTCTTAAGATGGTATCTGCTCACGGCTCATCTCTTTTACATAGCAAGCCTTTGTTCACTGGAGAGTGGACCTCTGTGCGTTGGCCTGTCCAACTACAGACAGAGACTGAAGGTGACTGATAATGAGTCCAAAGGTCAGAATGGACTAGTGTGGGTCAGTCTGGCTTTAAGTGAAAAAGGCATCTTTTTGGCCTGCAGACCTCAAAAACTGAATTGCTGCCTGGGAGATGTTCAATTCATCAGCTTCATCTTTTCAGCTCTAGTCAATGAAAATCCATCAGCTGTCTCCACAGTCTCCGGGAGCAGAAAAGAAACAGAACACTATTTAAAGGGTGTAATTTAATTGAAGGGTTGTTAGAAATTTCACTCTAGAGGTGATTTTTGCTGAAATGTCACTTTGCTTATGGTGGTATAACAAATCAAAAACCAAAGGTAATCCACAATCAGTAGAGTCTTTTGTTCGGTTTCAGAATGGAAATTCACTTAGATTTGATTTCATTTACTAACATCTCCTTTTGGGCAGTTATTAGGATGTGATGGAGCACAAAATAAGAAAAAGCAAATAGCATTTGCATTTCTAATTTCAGCTGCTGCTTTTTAATTAAATTGTCTTTTAGTAAGTATTTTGCTAACTTTCAGAATTCAAGTACTACAAATATTTGATCACCAACCTGATTAGAAGTCTCATTTTTAGTGACTGCCTTTTAAGTTAGCAGTGGTCCTTGTATACAAAGTTATTGAGACTGTAAAATATTGTCCTTGTCCTCTAGGGGAAAGATCATGAGCAGAACCAGCTACATAGTAATTTGGGGAGAGAAAAACATCAATCAGTTCCTCCTGCATGTGCCCTGACCAGGGAGGGACCAGACCCACAACCCAGGCATGTGCCTTGACTGGGAATTGAACTGGTGTCCTTACTTTGCAGGATGATGCTCTACCAGCTGAGGCAGACTGATCAGGCAACAATAGCACTTCTGAAGCAGTATTGTCCCTCTTATTTTGTAGATAATTACATCCCAGAGAGGTTAAGACGTTTTCTTAATGTCAGCCAGCTACTAATTGAAGTTTAAGCTCATCTCTTCTAATGCTGTGCTTTCTCACTACTTAATTCTGCCTTTACAGTTCTTTAAGAACAAGGATAAGGTGACAGAATAGCTTGCTTTCTCAAGATTAATCTGTTTTACAGAATTTCCTGACAATTTTCCAAGAATCACTGCTGTGATATAATCAATATTTTCAACAAGTTTTTACTTTTAGTATTTCCTATAACCCTCGCAGTAACACTGTGTAGTAATATTTTAGCATTGTTTTAAAGAAAAAGAGATTTAGGTTGAGATACTAAATGACTTCTTCAAGGTTGTGTAGTAAGTGTAAGAGCAATGACTGAATTCTTAAGTCCTCTTACTTTATATTCCATGCTTTTATACTGTACTATGTTTGCCTCTAACTTCATATCTCTCCTTAATAAATATCCATTCATTTATTGATCACCAGTGTTCTAGACACTTGGGAATAAAATGCATGGGTGATGCTAAAAGGCCAAGTCTCAACTCTTAGAACTTACATTCCAGAATGTAAATAAATTATTGTAAATAATCAGCTGATGATATGGCTGTAAAGAAAAAATAAGTCGGGACAGAAAGATAGAAAGTAAGGGGGAAGTGAGAGATACTATTTTAGAGAAAATAGTCAGGAAACTGATAAATTGTTGTTTGAACTGCAAACTGAAGTATAGACATTCGGTGTAAATATATAAATCATTTTTTAAAAGTATAACATAATATAGGCAATATGAGGCCACTACATTTATGGACACAGTGACAATAGGTTGGATTCTTAACTGTTCTAAGCACAATGACAAGGAAGACTCTTAACTATTATAAACATTAACCTTTATGGTAACAGTTACACCTTTCCCATGTACCATGGGTTATAAAATCTTCAGATTAATAAACCTCTAAATTTAGTTATTTCCTTCTTGCTGAATCACCACATAAAGCAATGTTTAATGTATTAGTGATCTTAAATTTCTTACACTCTTAGAAAATAAGCACTGTAATGGAATAGTACATGAAAAGGCATGTTCTGGGTAGCTGTCAGAATTTCTAGAGTGTCCAACGAGTTTAGGAAATATAAAATCTAATTTGCTGGTCAGATTGAATTTTAACGAATTTCAAAATCTGTTATTGTACTGATATTCTGTTCTATCTAGTATTGTAGGGCTTCAGTAAGTGAACTTTTACCTAGTGCTTGGGAATCTTTATAATACAAACATGTTTATTGTGGAGGGATTTTTCAGAAATAGGGAGAGAAGGAGGCAGCATGATGGGACAGGTAAAGGATCTTTTCATAGGATTTGCCTGTTGTGTGTTTTAGATTGGCAGAGGCTGATGTGTTAGTAGAAGATCCTTATAAAGTCCTAACCCTTATCTAATTCATGTGTGTTTCCTTTGGTTTCAAAGTTAAATCCAAGCATCAATCATTTCGTGTTGTTTACCTCTTGTTAAAACTTCATTGTTATCTGCTAAAAGATGAGGAGGTAGTGGCGGGAGGGGAACTGTTAATTCCCAGCTGCAGGAATTTTCTGTAGGCAATTACCAGTTTCCTTTAATCCACAGTTTTAGATTCACGTTCATGAATACAGTGAAATCGTATGCAAGAGTGGGTCGATATATGATTAGTACTTTTTTTCTGGAGGAAAAGACAATAACTGCCATCAAATTTTCAAAGAAATATAATGACCTTTCCCCCGACCCCCAAATTAAGAATCTGAAATAGACTGTTTTAGGCATTTGACTTAGAAATTAAGTAAACTTTTAAGTTTTTTGAGATTCCTTTATCCATTTTTAAATGATCATTTATGGTTTCCTCATGTGGAAAGATTTTGAGCTAACATTTTTCTCTCTATTGAGAAGGATTATGCAGCCTTTTGAATTCTTTTTCTTGTAATAATCTTGGAGAAGATATTCCAAGAATCGTATTTGCTTAAGGAAAACTTGAAATATTATTGTAAAGCCTGAATATTTGTGTCCTCGGCAAATAGTCAGAACCTGCGTGGTCAGTACAAAAAGAAGAATATTGAGGTAAAGTATTCTTGGTGCTTTGAACCAGGAAGATGAAAATGACTTAAAGTTGTTACTTTGCAGAAAAGGTCGTGAGCGGAATTAAGAGAATGTTTAATTACATTAATTCTGATACTTACTAAATTAATTTTAAAGTTTATTGGCAGGTTTGGGGACCACTGCCTTGGGCTTAGACATTTAATGGAATGAGTGTGCTGTTTAACTCAGAGAGTCAGGGATTCTTCAGCCCATTAAACCATTCTTATTAAGATCAACTTCTGTAGCCTACCATGTATAGTTATACATTTTCAGAAGTGTGGACGGTCAAGTTTTATGTGCCTTTTTGCTTCCTTGCCATCTCACAGTATTTATTTAGGCCTTAATCCAATGTCTTTTTTCTCTGGGGAGGGGGAGGTGGGAATCTGGGTTTTACTATAAAGCCTTGAGAAAATTCAGACCAGTTTATCTCGCTTAGAAATAATTGAACACTGTATTTAAAAAAAACACACACACACCTGATTTATTTATCTTGTTTTTTTCATCCAAGAGGATTATTTCAGCTTTTCAGTGTCAATTGAGAATATTTAGATATAGGTCATTTTCATTAAGTAGGGTTTTAATGCAGAGGAAAAAGAAAATGGGTTTTTTCAAAATTCATTCTTTTAAATCTGTTGAACTATTTATGTAGATTTCAGTTTAGAAGTAAATATTGGAAAATGAATATATAAATATAGTGTATAAACTGGTTGGTTGTTTTATCTATGATAACAATTGTTTAAATATGTCACTGTAGAAATGTTAAAATATATTGTGACAAGGAGAAACAACATTCAAAATGCTGCCCTTTTAGCACTAACTGTTGATCTGAAAAAATGTAAAGCAGATTCCATGAGCCTCTTCTGCGACACTAGAACAACTTTGGGAAAACATCCAGCATCTGCTTATCTTTTCTGCAGTGGAAATGTTCATAATTGCACTGTGTAGTTCCCTTTGAACGAAGATAAACAGATTTATATTTGTTATACTTATGTTTCAGAAGTATGTTTACCACATTCTTTAAATGTCATAAATGACAGTTGGGGAAGTACCAAAGACATCTGATTGTTATTAGGGTTTTCTTAGCTTTCTCTTGAAGGCAACTGTATTTTTCTTTAAGACAATTTATTTTGATTCCAGATTTAAGAACCACTTAGGAAATAGGTCCCCCAAAACAGGTTCCTCCATTACCTGTGCTACCATATCCCTGACTCAGTTCAACCCAGTCTTTTTTATAAAATTTATGTTCCATAGTTTTTTGTTTTTTAAATACCAAATCTGCTTTGTCCCCAAGCAGGATGCTTTGCTGGATGCTGGGTTCTTCCTTTGCCGGATGCTGGGTTTGGCCATTGCTGAAGGGCTCTACCCAGTCAGACCTTGGTGTTTTTACTATAGTGGTGATTTCTGGGTTGAAACCTGTTTGTTCCAGTTCCCAGGAGACCAAACCCCTCAACATTTTACCCTGTTGACCGGGCAGCTCTTTGTCTCCGGGTAAGTCATGGCAGGCAGTCCTGGCAGATGAGTTCCCTAAAAGATACTCACTGCTTTGCTTTAGTCATGATTGTGCTGGAGTTACGTAGTCATGTGTGGTAGAGTTATGTGTGCTCTATGCATACTGGCAATTGTACGTCTATTCAGAATGAAATAAAATTGAGCATTGATTGTTCTGTTGGTTGCCAAGGAATGCATCAATACACTCATTTTCAATGTCTTTCCCCCTGAGCTGAGGTAATAACCTCAGTGCTGTGATCCTAAGCCTAGGACTGAGTTTCCTATCTTTAATGGGTATGCATACCTTGTCTAAATATAGCAAGGTGTGGACTTGGCTAATATGGAGAGAGACAGTAGGATGACCTTAGCTGGTCTTCATTACTGGTGTTACAACTTTTTATTTAAAGAAATAGGGACACTATTTGAATTTCGCTTATAGCCTGAGATGCTTTTTCCAGCTGCCTAGCTTCCTTAGGTAAAAAGTTACCTGCACTGAACCAAAAAATTGTTTTAGAAGCTAAAGAAAATGACTTCATAAAGAAGCCAGGAGTTCATTCCATATAAAAACATGCCTAGAGGGTGGTTTCTTTTTCTGTTTCATTGACCAAAAGTTAGCATTTATTCAGAATATAAAAGGTAAATCCTAAGTTTCATGTACTTTAGGATAATAACTTACATTTGTATAATCCTATATTTGCTACTTTTTAGAAAGCTTCCACAAACTTTGTCTACTAAAAAAAGGGGATAGTTTATCCCTAAGCATGTGAGAAAGGTAGATATAACTAATTCTGTTTTACAGGCGAAGAAACTCAGATAAAGAGAAGTAAAATAACTTTCTAGAAAGCTAAATAAATCAGTAATACGGCCAATGCAGGTGATTCCAGTACACCACCCTTTAGTTCAGGCAGCCCTCTTTACCTCTTTGATGAGTATGAAACCGCCCAAAGCAGCCTTTCCATCTTTTTCTTTTTCAACTGACCAACACTGTAGTGAAGAAGGAACAGGATTTTTTTTTTAAGAAAAATATTTCCAGCGGCAGCAGGAATCCAGAGAACAGATTAACCATTTGGTTACTGAATATAAACCTATGGGGTTTAACAGTCACGTTTGCAGAGTAGCCAGGCCCATTGTGACGTAACCTTAAGAGGCCTTCTTTGAGAATTACCTCTTCTGCTATGAGAAACCTAATTGGTATTTTTTATTAATATTGCAGAAATGTGGTGATCTCATCTTGAACTAATGGATTGCTTTTAAGGTTCCTAGTAACTATCTCCTTTATAAAGCTTAAGAGTTTATAATGAGGAATTGAGATCCGATTCATTAGTGACAGAGCAAGAACTATAGGTCATCTGACTGTTGGTTCCAGGAACTTTCCTCTCTATCTTCACATGTTTCCCTGCAGCAGGTGAGATACTAACCTTCTTTTTTTAAATTGAGAATCCATCTAAAATGCTGACACTGACTCAGAGTCACCCAGCAATAGGTATAATAGGATTATAAAACTCTGGTCAGTTGAATTGTGGCCAAGTATGTATTATACCTACTGTTTACTGTCTCCCCCAAGTCAATGAAAATGTGATCTGAGAATTGGAAGTCTGTGGAAAGGTTTGATAAAGCCACCTTATATATTTCATTGTATTTCACTCTAACCTCTTGTTTAGTGTATCCCGTTTGTAGAAGAGGAATAAGAAGCGAAGTTAGTTGCCTGTTATAACAGGCATCTTTAATGTGATAATAAGTATATATGTATACATGTGTCCCAGACTTACTCCATTCCTCTCCTATGTGGATAGCATGTGGTTCATCTTTACTGTAAGTTCTTTTTTTTTTAAGACTTTATTTATTTGTAGATAGAGGGGGAGGAGGGAGAAAGAAAGGGAGAGAAACATCAATGTGTGGTTGCCTCTCACATGTTCCACTGGGGACCTGGCCTGCAACCCAGGCCTGTGCCTCGACTGGGAATCAAACTGGCAACCCTTTGGTTCGCAGGCCCGTGCTCAATCCACTGAACCACACCAGTCAGGGCTCAATTCTTTTTAAATTCTCCAGCAGCTGTTTTACACAACTACTGATTTTAGATATGGGAAAATTATCTATGAGAACTGTCTTAGAGATATTCTTTAATAATGGTAACTTAATTTTAACTGAGAGCTAGAGAGATTTAGTGTTGCCTGCTTTGTAATTCTTCACTGATGTCCTATTCTAACATAATACAGATGAATTTGTAAATTTCACTTGCCTTCTTTTGAGTAAAATTGGCCTCAGCCTTTTCATTCATCTTTCTGTAGGTACTATATCCAGATAACTAAGTTTGCTTTCTTTGTAACTGGTTTAAAATGGTGTTTTCAAAATTTAGTTGCATTATCTTTCACTTAACTTGAGCTCTGGCTGTATCATCAGTATATTGTCATATCCGTTGAATAGGGGGTAAGGAAGGAGGGAAGTCTTTTGTGTAAAAGCGTTCCATACAGCTGTTCTTCCTTGATGCTGGCAGTTTGGTTCCTGGCAGGATATGATATAAACATGTGTGATAACAAAGTGACATGAGGAAGAATTGCCTTTAAGGTTGCCTGGCTTGTCCAGGATGATTGGTTGTCAGCTGGCAGATAGGTTAGGGCAGATGTAATCTACAAATCTGAAGATTAACAAAGTAATTTAAGAAAAAGTTAAGATAGTGGGGAAAAATTATTTTGAGAGAAAGCTGGTGGTATGAAAGTTAATAGCCAGGTAAATAGACTCTTTTGCCCTTCCTACCTGAGAGTCTTAAAGTATGGGAATTTATTAAAAGCGGGGGGGTTGGCTTGAAGAGTCAGGAGTTGCAAAGTAAAAGACATTTTTTTTAGTGCAATGAGTTTGCATGTATCAAGGCTTTTCACACTCAGATTTTTCTTTCAATTTTTAAAATTTCTTCATGGAAAAATTTCCATCTGTTCCAGAAAGTAAACTGGACAAATATCCCCTAAGTAGCCATCTTTTCTTTATTCCCACTAGCTCACACCAGACCACTCTTTTCTCTTGGCCTGGATTACTAAAGTGACATCTGTCTCTCTATTTTTAAGTCTTAACCCCTTCCAATCAATGCTATACACTGTAGTTGGAGCAGTCTTTCTGGAAATGCAAGCTTTCTGTTATCCTCAGGGTAAAGTCCAGTTTCTTTAGCAAATCATAGAAGACCCTTCCAATCTGTACTGTGCTTATCTCTCATTATGTTTATTCTGGTCCTTCCTTCACTCTTTCACTGTACAGTAAGGTAATATTAGCTGTTTGTGTAGCTTTGTCCTAACAAATTTATATAAACCTGTAGATTAATCAGCTCTATTGTCATGTTAGCAGTAAGGAGAGTTTATATAGGACCTAGAAGAGGCTACAATGCCTAAGCAAGAGGTTTCTAAAATTTTTTGTTCTTGACTCACACAGAAGGCAGCTATAGGACAGTAACCCATACAATACACCCAACTTCTCAGAAAAAGGAAGTTCAAGACAGAACACAAGATAGAACTTTGTAAGAACTTTGCAAGTTGAAAAGTTCTTTTTGCAAGTAGAAGTTTCCCACTAGCATAAGGCATGATTGAATACTGCAAACGAGACCAAGTAAGGCAGCCTCTCATTGTGGTTTGCGTTACAGACATATGGGCTTACACACCTGGCACATGAATACCAGAGAATAGGCTTTACAGTGACTTTCACACTTACTGTCGTCTGAAGTGTTCTTCAGTCTTCAGCATCATCCCTATTATTTTCAGATCACATTTATTAAACACTCCGTGCATGGCGTTAGACTGGGCACTGTATAAAGCACTGTGAATGCACTTTCTTCATTGCCGAACATGAAAGAGCAAACAGTTTAGACCTAGGCGTTTCAGAAATAAAGTTTAACGTACACCAAAGCAGGACAGTAGAATGGACAAACAAATGTGTGCATTATCTTTGCTTTTACATGAATTTTTTTGGTGCATGATAGCATTTTTATTTAGAATTGGAATAAGTGAGGAGTAGGTCAGCTTGCCTCCCACTCAGATTTCCATACAGTAGGTTGTGCTGTCTCATCTACCACAGAGATAGGCTGTCTCTGCCAAGAGCTGAGTGGCACTCCTGACGAAGAACCTCAGTCAGTTGAGTGGATACATACAGACAGCTTGTTTGAGTAGTAGACATTACTGATGGCAAAGCATTTTGGACAGAGGTGGCTCATAAATGAGGAACTTAATCTAAGAAACTGTATTTCTCAGCCCTAGGAGTTCTAATTGTTGATTTCTTCACAGCTCACTTTCTCTCAAGCCCCACCCCTCACTTTGGAGAACTTGTTGACGACAGCTTTACTTTTTCAAGTCTTGCACAAAGGCAGATGTCTCTGAAAATGCAGCTTACGCAAAACATCTGTGTGCTTGACTCTGTTCCCACGGTGTGTTTTCCTGTACTGCCTTTTTTTTTTTTTTTAAGTCCTTTTTAAAAATTGAAAACACAGTATAACATCATGAAAATTTGAGAGAAGAGAAGAAAATAACCCACAACACCACCTTCCTTACCAATAACCATTTCCTCCCTGCCATGTTACTTTCACATTCTTCAGGTTCATAGCTTTTTGCCTGGTTATGTTCTTTTTCTTAAGCAGAAGTTCTGATACTTTATCACACAGCCGCTTCCCTGTTTTTTCCTGATTCTGTCATCTTTTGGTTTTTGGTCTTGAGTTACCGAAAGGGCATTGCAGTTTATCAGCATTTTGTCAGAGTCCTTGTTTTTATTTTCCTTTCCTAGACCCATGTAGTCTACTTTTTGGAGTATGACTGAGATGTAGCCTTTATTTTTAAAAGTAAGGCGTGTGTGTATGTAGCATTTAAATTTTCTTAACATTTAAAAAAATGTTTTCAATTACACTGACTTTCAAAGCATGTTATTATTCCCTCCCCCAGAGTAGCCTCAGTCAGAAAAAAAAAAAACATGTCTACAAAGTAGAATTATTGATTTGCCACAAGAAATATACTAATTAAGATTTAAGATAAGCATGTAAAGTAGAAATAGAATAATATATTCTTTATCCTAATACATGAAAAGAAATATACAAGAAAAATAAAGGTAAATAAAAAAACACAAATTAGTCCATATATTAGTATTATATCATAGTAAATATAAATAATTGAATCTATTCATATAGCCAAAGGAAAAAAAAACACATCTACATTCTCTTGCCCTTTCTCTGTTGCAAGCCTCAGTTCTCCCAATATCTGACATGAGTAGCAGTGTTTCAGTTGTAACTGGTTGTCTGCTTATTGGAGATGTCTATATGTCTCACATTTTGTCTTCTTTATAATGGTGAATGAGGCCACATCCCTGTCTCTCATTGTTTTTCCTTTCTTGTTTTACAAAAAAGAAGAACTAAATTGACCGTGTCTTCTTGTTTTGGTAGAATGGTTAGATGTTGAATATCTTAAACCACCTTCCTTTTGGAAGTCACAGTCCCCTGTGGTTCGACATTTAAAGGACGGACCTCTGTGGTGTGTAGAGTTCCCTGGTGACTAAGGAAATCTGTTAGACTTGTGTACGGCCTTACTAGCTATCTATTGCCATGTGAGAAAAAGAAAGACCCTCCTTAGGATTGCAGTGTTCCTTTTAATCATTGTATAAAAACTTTGCCTTTGGCAGTTAAAATCATTTCCTTTTGTTCCTTATATTTTCCTGTGTCCTGAGTTGCCATCTGGGGTATTTCATAGGACCTAGCTCAACCAGTGCCTTAAAACAATTCAGGCAGCAGATTTGGAATTAGACTGCAATGTTCTTACTGAAGCAAATATGTGATGCTTTAACTTTTTTTCCTCTAACACATTTAAAACACATATGAAATTTAAATTTACTTTTGGATCATTTTCGTTTGAATGTTTTCCTCTTTTTTCCCAATCCTAACAGAAATGTTTGGAATTCTCATTGCTTCACTTTATACTCTAGAATATTGCAAAATACTATATGTGATCTCTTTTTCTCTAGCTGTCTGATTTCTTAAATACTATCTGGAAAATAGGGGGAGAAGGGCTATGGGTTATTGCTTCTTCATAAATTTATCTAAGAATGCTCATTTAGTGAATTTGAAAAATAAATTAACTCTTAAATATTAGATCCAACATCAAGAATACTCAGTACATTAAATTTGCAATGAACCAATGGAGAAATTTTTCATCTGTATTAGTGGTGCAATGCTGAAATGATTGTGTAAGGGGGAAGAGAGTAGGAAGCAAGGAACTTTGCATTGGTTAAAAAACTGAGCTAGTTAAGGCCTGCAACTGCCACTTGCCTTCTCTTTTCCCTTATCTTTGTCAACTCATTAAATTGTCCTTTGAACTTTGCCTTTTGATATTTGTTTTTCTTTTCGTTCTCATCCTCTTCCTCCTCCTACTCCTTCTCCATCATCATCAGCAGCAGCATTATTACTATTTAACAACTGTTAACTGCTTTTGTAAGTGTCAGAACTCAAGCACTGGCAAGTGTTACTTCTGGATTTCATTATGCATTAGTACAGGGCCTAGAGGATCTGTAATATGAATTAAAACAGCTATGAAAACAAGGATTCAACATATTTTTGTCATGCCTTTCTCTATTTCTCTTGTTTGATATTTGAAAATTAGTATCTTGGAGAGATTTTTAAGAATGCCTGTTGGCAAATTGTTTCATTTCCTTAGCCTGATAAGGTAGTGAACAGCTATGAAAGAAATGGTGTAATGAGGAAAATTGAAAGACTCGTGTTTTACAGACTGGATTAAATTTTTGTGGCCAATGAATCTTGAGAATTACTTGTCAGGTTACAGTAAAGTTGCGCTGAACTGACAACTTAAAAACGAACAAGGAAAACCTTGACTTTCTGATATTTGAGAATTCACTTTGAACCCTATTGATACCCTGGTAAGTAGGTTACAATGGGACTGCATTGTACAGAACAGGCAAAGAATCCAGAATGCTAAAAAGCCATGGAATAGATTTTAAAACAACAACATACAAACCTTGAAAATAGGCCTAAAATTTGATCCCTGCTCTTATACTGATTGTGTAAAGGGTCATCAGCTTAGGCAGGTTACTCTCAAAACCTTTGTTTCCTCATCCCTGAAATGGGGGAAGAATGACTTCTGTTCCTAGAGTTGTTGTCAGACAGTGATTGTGAAGCACCAGGCTTTACATATTTAAAAGGATAACAAAAGAATAAGAGCCCACAAATGAGAATGTGAAGGAATAGTCAGATATATAAAAGGAATACTAAGAAGGTAAGAATACTAAGAAGATAGAAGGTTGCCAGTGATACCAAATGATCAAGAAAGATTAAGATTGAAAAATGGCCATTGGATTTGACAACTAGAAGAAAATCCCAGTTGTAGTGCATTGGAAAGTGAATTACAGATCAGGAAGTGGAGACATTAAAACCTATACCCCCTGTCCTCCCTTCTGATCTTCTGCCACATATTGCTGGCTCATGACACTTTAGTGCCATTGAAAATTCACTTGCTGTTTCCTAAACCAGCAAAGCACACTCTACCTCAGAGCCTTGCATTTGTTGCTTCCTCTGTCTTTAATGTTCTTTTCCCAAACAGCCACTTACAGTAAAGATATAACATGGCTTGCTTCCTTCCTTCCTTCCTGATGCTTACATATCACCTTAATCAGACTTTCCCTGACCATCCCCTACAACACAGATGTACAGAACAGTGTGCCCTGTTGCTCCACTCTGTTTTTCTCCACAGCGTTTATCACCATGTGGTATCCCAAAGGACATCTACTGCTCAGCTCTGGCCAGTTGTTGCTAAGTGTGATAAGGGACATAGGTGTTCAGATTTTCTCATCTATAAAAAGAAGCTAAAAAATTTTGGCTTTTAATTACAATTAGTTGTAAGCGAGTTTCAAAGCACTGTGAAGACCAGATTCTCTCTCTGGTTTAAGAGCAGTGAGTAGGGTAGGGGAGGGTTCAGTGTCTGGCAAAGGATATCAAACGGGGATGCTTAAAGAGGTACCAAGTGAACTCAGTGTCTTAGAAGCTCAGTGGGGGAGAGTCTCAAAAAGAAGAAAGAGATTTGCCAGTGCATATCAAAGCTCCAGGTGCAAAATGAAGATGAGAAAATGGTGTTAAACTAAGACTGAAGGATCTTTGTCCATTGGGTCTATCACTTGGGAAATCATTGGCAAACTTAAGATGGGGAGGAGTTACCTAGGAGTGGTGGGACAGAAGCAAGATGGCAGTGGGTAGAAATGACTGGCAAGGGATGAAAATGGGAACAGCAAGTATAGACTTACTTTTAAGAAATTTCAGTAATAAAGGAAAAGAATTTAGAAGGAAACATAGGGTCAAATAAGGTTTTTATTTTAAGGATGTGCAAGAACAGACTTGAGCATGTTTCTAGGCAGAGGAGAGCAGTCACTATAGAAAGGGATCACTGACTGATAAAACTAGAAGACCAGGGAATGGGGTCAAGGACACAAATGAAAGGGACGACTTTTAACAGCTGGATGAGTCATCATCCTCTCAGATTAGAAAAGGAATATAAGTCTGCCGGTGAAAGGAAGTAATTGGGAGAAACCATACCAGCTAGCTTCCATTATCTTGATGTTGTAGACACCAGGTTAACTGGAGAATTGAAGCAAACAGGAGCTGTGATGGGAATTGAGAGTAGAGCCATTGGAATAGAAAAGGAAGGAAATGGGGGTGGGGGCTCTCTGGAGGTATGAAGGGCCCAGCTGAGTCAGCTCAGTGCTGTTGCTGTCATTTCCAATACCTTTGTCACTGAGACCATGAAGGTGCTGTGGCATCCAGAGGCATGGTTTTATAATCTCCTTCAGTATTATACTGTCTTTCATTTATTCAAAAAATATTTATTGGACATCCACTTAGTGTTGGGCCCTGTGCTAGACATTAGAGAGAGAACATGAGACAAAGCAGTTGTTCCTGTTCAACGAGCTCGTTGCTCAGATATAATAAATAACTCATCAAATAATCACATAATTTTAAGCTGTAGTATTATGAAGGTACTAGATTTGTTAGGGAAGGAAGAAAAACCAAAAAGAAGTTGATGGCTTCTCTTCCTCTCGTTCTGTCTCCCTCCCCCTCTCTCTAAAAATAAATAAATAAAATCTTTTAAAAATCACTCCAAAGGGACTCTGGGAATTAGAAGTCTAAATGGAGTCTTAAGATTGTAGTAGGAATCAGTGAAAGGAAAGAAGGTTGAGTAAGAAAAGGGGGTAAATAAAAGGTAGTGACACAGATGTCAGAGGAGGCAATAACAAAGAATAAAAGTTGGCCTGAGCCTCACAAGTAGTTTTGCATAAGGGTGAAAGAGAAATGACCTGAAAGCAGGGTTTGACATTTTGGCCAAGTGCTGAAAAGCCCAACTTGCATTCCTTCTGCAGGTGTGTTTCAAATATCTGGAAAGGCATTTGTTGAATTGTGCAAATGAATGATTTTTCAAATGCTAAGCAATTTTTTTAGTTAAGCTGCTTTAGTTTAATTCCTACTAACTATTTTAAATTAAGTGCCAAATAATGTAGGCCATATCTCTTGGTAACCAGTACATCCAGCATTTTAAATGCTCAGAAAGAACTGTTCCGCTCATTTATTTTTTGGTCTAGACAACTTTTAAGTTTTACCTCTTTGAAAGAAAAGTATTTAAGTCTAGAGTTTAGGGCCACAGGACTGAGAGGCTTTGTTAATTCAGCCTGTAAAGAAAATAGGCTCCTTTGGGTTGAGGCAGCTTCTCCTCCCCTTGGAGGAGGACTTCTTCAAAACAAGACTCCACCGCTGCCGTTCACCAGGAGACTCTCATCAGTTGTGTTGGGAAGTTGCCTCAGACCAAGTCCATTCTTGGGCACCTAGTTTTTTGCGGGGGAGGTGAGGGGATTGCTTGTTTTTGTTTTTTTGAAAGTGGGTGAGTAGGGTGTTTTGAAATGGCTACTGTGAGGCTGAGGCTTGCGAGGGCAGCTGCAGAGGGACAGAGTCTAGAAGGCAACAGTGAGGTCATGAGAAGGCCTGAATTTGGGTCCAGGCTGCTCAGTGCAAGTCCAGGAGTGGTGGCAACCTGGAGGGTCAGGAATGCGTGTGTTCTCTTCTCAAAAGTATTCAGAAATTAAAATAATTTTATATCTGTGCTGTTCTCACAAAATGTGCTGAATTAGGCCCCCCTGCTACAGTTGGAGCCCTCTGGGCCTGGCCTTTCATTGTTTAGTAGTACTTTTGAAACCCCAAGCTGAAAGCTAAAAACTTTAGATTCCTGGAAGGAGTCAAGTGGCTGTGTGACCAGACAGTATCTAGAAGGAAAGACTGTTGCTCTCTGAAAGACAAGAGGAACGAGGGACTGGGCAGGTATCCACTTCTTTTCCCATGTAGTTGTTCTTGCCCTGCTGCCTAGGCCCCAGGGCCTTCTAACTTTTTGTTTTAGGCATCTAGTTTTTATTTATTATTATTATTTTTTCCTTACCCAAGGATATACTTGATGGGGGGGGCGAGAGAGAGACAGACAGAGACAAACATCAACGTGAGGGAGAAACATTGATCAGTTGCCTCCTGTATGCACCTTAAGTGGGGATAAACCCAAAAGGTGGGCCCCCTGCAGTTTCAAAGTGGGAGGCCACCAAAATCATGCACATTTGGGGAATTCCCCAAAGGGAGACTTAAGATAAGATTAGGAAGGAGAGATCTATTTTGGGACAGCCAGGACAAGTTTTTATATTTTTAAAAACAATGTTTATTTTTTATGAAGAATATTTCTATTTATTATTTATTTCCTTCTTTTTTCTTTTTTATTGTTGTTCAAGTACAGTTGTCTCCATTTTCCCACCACCACTTTCCCCTGCCTCTTTCACCATAATCCTACTGCCCCTCCGGCTTTGTCTGTGGGTGGTTTGTACATGTTCCTTGATGACATGTTCCAGGGGGACCCTTCGTGCCCCTGTTATCCCCATCCCCCTCCTTTCTGGTTACTGCAGTGTTTAATATACAACAAACTTATTAAAGAAACAAAGAAAAAAGCAGCTTTAGGAATCAGTTTGAGAGGATTTGCCTCGTGGGAATATGTCTAAATCTTTCCCCACTCAAACCTAAATTTCATTTTCAGGATGCTGTGAAAAATAGAACAAACATCACACCACTCTTTGAAATGAAATCCTGCCTTTGTTCTCTTTTAGATGAACTGACCAGATGTGTTCTTAACTGTTGTTTGCTTCAAATTATTATATTAGCAGTTTGTCCTGTTGTAGTAACAGCTAACTCAGGATAAAGGGTTGAAGTGCCACTGTGGGTGTCAGATGACATGGGGCTGAGTCTCGGCTTCACTGAAAGCTGTGTGACTAGGGGCAAGTAATTAAATTCTCTGAACTTCAGTTAATGTATCAAATTCTCTGTTGTAAGCTCAGAAATGAATTTTAACTATCTTAAAGTATTTGTTAGAAGTATGTCAGAGCTCACCTAATAGATGGGAGGCCAAACCACCAAACTCAGAGAACAGGCAGGGCCAAAGGCATTCAAAGAAAGCCAGGGAATAGGAACAGACTGGTCTATCTATACCTTGCCACTCTCCCTACAGTGAATGTGACCATCCCCCACTTCCCCTCCTCCCTTGGGTCACTGGCCTAAGATTCAGAGGAGAGTTTCCAACTGGCCAGTCCTAAACTGTATGCCAGCTTCCTGCAAGGCCCCTTGCAGTTTCAAAGTTGGAGGCCACCAAAATCATGCACATTTGGGGAATTCCCCAAAGGGAGACTAAGATAAGATTAGGAAGAGAGATCTATTTTTGGACAGCCCAAAACAGTAACTGTCAATTCAGATGTGTCCTACTCTAGAAATTAGAATGAAATTGAAGTGTATGGCCAATGGTGAAAATTAATGATCCTAGATTTGCTTGTTTGTGAACATTTCTAAAATGTTCATTTTGAGGCAAAACATGTTTGAATACATAGTTTTTAAGATCTTATCAGCAAGAGAACATTCTAAATGAACAAAAAAAAAATAATTCTGGGTGTTTTTTTTTCACCTAACGTTTATAGTCTATAGGGAAGAGACCAGGAGAGATTAGTCCTGATGGACTTTGTCCTTCAGCCTTGAACAGACAGACTTTTTTTTCTTTCTTAGATTGTAGAAAAGTAGGAAAGGGGGAAAACAGCTGCATCTGAGGATAGTTGTGCTGGGCATTGTGCAACAGTTTAAGTGGAAGATTAGCTGGAACTAAAATGGTCTGTGGTTATAGTTAATGAGTAAGAACTGGAGTCCTAAGCTCTTCTCTACTTTGCCAATCATTGATCTACTAATGCACCCCAGCCTCTACTCGTTTTCTGGTAAAGAGACAAATAATTCTGCCTGGTTTCATAGGCATATGTCTAGGAGTTTATGCCATGGGGGAGAGGGTTCCAGGTATCAGTTGCCATTCTAATATTTCACTTGAACGTGTAGCCAGGTGTCTTGCAGATTAGGGCAGGTTGGGGATTGTTTAATTACAGATAATAGGATTTGAATTGTCTCTTGTTGTAATCTAAGTTTCTTTAGGATTACAGAATCAAACTTTTCTTATTATCTGGTAGTGTGCTTTTGACTTTTGCAGCCATGTTTCAAGGCACAATGACTTTTTCCTTCCTGTTTTGGGGATTTAGCCAGACTTTTTCAGTAGGCACTAGTATTGCTAGCTCTGTAGTCCTTTGGCCTCTGATCTGATATTTGAAACTTTTTATTATGAAATTCTTTTTTATGTGTTATGGTCACACTAAGTGGGGACATGAACTTTTTCCACCTAATGGGATTGACAGAAGCTTCCTTAGTGCCTTTAATCTGAAAATTAAACAGAGAAAGCTTATCAGAAAAGAGAGAATGTTAAGAGGATGGAATGAATTTGAAAGTTTCCCCTAGATGAATATTCTTCAAAACAGACCTGTAACAGTTTATATTATGTGTATTTGAAGTTTATATAAATGGCAACCAACTAACCTTGTGCAATTATATTGTGTGCAATCAATATTACATAATAATGTACCTATAAATTTTGGCTTCAGGCAGAAATACCAAACAGACTCAAGAGTTTGGCATTATCAACATAAAAATCGACTTCCTTCATTTTAATGTTAAAACAAAAGTAATATACCTACTTTCTGGAACTTCATTTCCCATAGTAAAATAATCTATTTTTTGTGTGTTGCATGTAAAACAGGAAAATGTCTATTTAACTAATATTTAGCAGTTTGGACAGGGGTGTTGTTGCTTTTTTGCTTCCTTGGCTTGCCTGCTGGTCATGGGTGATCACTCTGGCCACATTTCTCAAAGATTATTCCAACCTCAGAATAGTTCATTAATTTTCTTCCCTTAATTGGCCTTTTCCTCTACTGTTTGCCTGAGAAGAAACTTCCAGTTAACACATTTCATACTTTTAGGAAGTGGTTTTGATTGAGAGTGATTGGCACAGAGTACTTCCCTATATTTATTTGAAGTAGAGTACTCTGTCCTCCATTTTTGAGACAAAATTGCTACTATCATTCCCAAAAGAATTTACAGTTCTTTTCTCTACTGTCTAGCCCATCTGGATTCATCCAGATGTTCTTCATTCCCTGCAATGTAGTCTTTCTGTTTATGGCTCTGTTAGAGGGAACAAAAAAAGAATGAAAGAGAATTGAGATCAGGATGGATTTCAGATCTCTTCTCTTATTCCTGTACTCTACTTTTAAATTCTGTTGAAACATTATATAGGGAGACATTGTATTTCATCTTCCATAAAACTGTATCATGAAACTAGACAGCATAGTAGAGAATGATTAAGAGCCTGAACTTTCAAATCAGATCTTGGTTTGAATTCTCACTCTAAGGATTACTAGTTGTATGACCTTGGGCAAATAACTTATGATCTTTGAGCCCCTTGATTCCTTATATGTAAGTTGGGGGTAAAAAAAATAGTGCCTGCTTCATTGGATTGTTGTGAAGATTAAATGAAATAATAATAAAGTGCTTAGTTCAGTGTCTAGCATAAAGTAGACATCTCATTAAGTTAGCTATTATTAACTCATTTCATATTTCTAACTACGGATGAGTCTCCTGATGAGCAAATGATCTTATGGCAAGAAAGGAATAGATATTCTTCAATTGTATTCTATAAAGAAGAGAAATTATGATCCTGTGTCATTATCTTATCAAGCAGCTAATTACTCTCCATCTTTAGGTCGAGAGAGTAGTGGTGTTCATTTTGGCTTGTGTTTTCCTTAATATAAAGGTTTTAAGTCCTTTTTGGTTTGTGTTTATCTTAAGACATCTGAAATCATACATGGATGGCTCCACAGAATTACAAGAGAACTCCTTTTGCCCTGGCTGGCGTAGCTCAGTGGATCGAGTGTGGGCTGTGAACCAAAGCATCACAGGTTCGATTCCCAGTCAGGGCACATGCCTGGGTTGCGGGTCATGGCCCCCAGCAATCGCACATTGGTGTTTCTCTCTCTCTCTTCCTCCCTTCCCTCTCTAAAAATAAATAAATAAAATCTAAAAAAAAAAAAAGAACTCCTTTTTCTGGAACAGACTCTAGAGAACTGGTCAATTAAGAAAAGGTGTAGCCCTGGCTGGTGAGGTTCAGAGGATTGAGTGCTGGCCTACGAACCAACAAGTCACCAGTTTGATTCCCAGTCTAGGGCACATACCTGGGCTGCCAGCCAGGTTTCCAGTAGAGGACACATGAGAGGCAACCACACATTGATGTTTCTCTCCCTCTCTTTCTCCCTCCCTTACCCTCTCTAAAAATAAATAAGTAAAGTCTTTTTTAAAAAAACTGTTGTTTTAGCCCTGGCTGGCATAGCTCAGTGGATTGAGTGTGGGCTGCGAATCAAAGCATCGCAGGTTCGATTCCCAGTCAGGGCACATGCCTGGGTTGCAGGCCACGGCCCCCAGCAACCGCACATTGATGCTCTCTCTCTCTTTCTCCCTCCCTTCCCTCTCTAAAAATAAATAAATAAAAGATCTTTTTTAAAAATCTTAAAAAAAAACTGTTGTTTTAAAAAAAGAAAAGGTGCAAAAGTTTTTACCTGCCTTTCTAATTTTTTTAAAGATTTTATTTATTTATTTTTTAGAGAGGGAAGGGAGGGAGAAAGAGAGAGAGAGAGAGAGAGAGAAACATCAATGTGCGGTTGCTGGGGGCCATGGCCTGCAACCCAGGCATGTGCCCTGACTGGGAATCGAACCTGCGATGCTTTGATTCACAGCCCACACTCAATCTACTGAGCTACGCCAGCCAGGGCTCCTTTCTAAATTTTTAATTAGAGACCAACTCTGTATGTCAGTTGAACTTTCAGGCAGCTATTTCAGAAAGACTAATATTTATATAAATTAGTCTCGTGCTGTTCTAGTAAGATACACTAAGCTTTTACCTTACATTGAAGTACATGTGGTTAAATTTGCATATAATTTTCTTCATATGCAAATAAACCATTTAATTTGAAAGTTGAATTTGATTCACCTAAACTCTGGTAGTTGCAAATTTTATTTTTTACTTCCATGGCACTGTGCTGCCATTGCACCTTTGGTAGCATGTTGAGAGCTTTAACTCTTTTTCCCGTGATGATAGGGGATTTTTGTAACCAGCCACACTCTCATTTCTTGTGACCAACAATGTGTGCCACTTTCGTGATACCTGGGGAGCCATCACCTAGGGCCACCTCATAAAGAAGACTAGTTGCACCAGCTGGAGTCCGTTTGCCATGACGCTGTGAGCCCGTACCCCGTGCCTGCACCTAGCTGGGTCTGCTGTGCACTTTGCTCTATCAGAAGTTCATTGAGATTTGTGTAAATAGAAAGGCATCTTTTTCCTTATACCCTACAGGAGTTTGATTTCTGGTCTTTCTTTTATAATCAGGAATTTTCCAGGTAGCTTTGAGTTAAGTAAAGCCTTTGTCCCCCCACCCAACCATCCCCTTGTGAAAGCACTACCTACATTTTAAAGAATACACTTAGATATGCTTTAAAACAAAGCAACAAATGTGTCTAAGAACAGTATTACAGAACTCCCCAAACCAGGAAGTTAGTTCTTAAACTAGTGTTTGTCAAAAAGAAACTACCTCTGTCTCACAAAACAAATGACTGAAGTGTGCTTGGTTGTTTTAAGCTCACAACAAATATACTTTTGTAGATGTAGAGACTACTTTGTTTACAGGGAACCAAAGTTTCCCACAACTGTAACTTTACCTGAAGATATGTAGACTATTTAATCTTTATTTTTAAAATATTTTCATTTAGTAAAGCAGGTAGTTGCTATGTTGGCAGAAGTGTGAATTTCATTTCCTGTCTGTGGTGTACCCCACTCATCCTGTCACTCAGACATTTTGTTTTAGGTTGTTCCCGTAATATGAGTGAAACAGAGTGACCCGCAGCAGGGTGACATGTGCATACCACGAATGTAACAAGAGACAAGACTTGTGCAACAGACCACAAGAGCGCAATGCTTTATTTAAAGATGAAAACAAAACAAAATAAAGGCAGCTTCTCCCAGCCGCCATGCAAATTTTAAAGTGGTGGCTGTGGATTCATGCTTGTTTTTAGAAAACATGTTCCAATGTATTTAGCAAGTCACATCAAAGGTTTATCAGCTTCATGCCACTTGATTAAAGGATAAAATTGAGAAAACAACTGACAACTTTATATAGAGGTGATTTAATTTCATTTGCCAGTTAATTTATTATCAAACACTTGTATTTGATAGTCCATTTACCTGTCATATATATTGAGTTCTGTAGCAATTATTTTTTACATGTGAAATTACAGAATTTCTGTTGTTTTAAATTACAATTCCTGCTACAGTGATGAGACAGATATAAAAGTGTGCAAGAAACCATGGGATGAATGAATTCATCCATCAAATATCTACTCAGCACCTGTTTCCAGTGTTGAGGATGGATAGTGCTGACCAAACTAAAATTCTTGCTCTTCATGGATCTTATATTCTATTATAGGGAGATAACATCAATCAGTTATACAAGTGAATAAATATAATTTCAGTGTATGATAAATATCCTGAAGGAAACAAAACAGAACAGGCTAGAGTATGATTGGGGGGGGGTGAAGATGATACTAGAGCTATGACTTTGTGACAGGCCAGGAAAAACATGTCCCAAGTAGAAAACAAAAAGCACAAAGGCCCTAAGAAGGGTCCTGAAATACAGAAAAAACAGAAGGCATTGTGTAAACAAAAGGGGAGATGGAACAACATCAGAGAAGGAACTTACTGGATCTTACAGGGCCTCGAAGTCCAGGTTGAAGACTTCAGCTTTCATTTATGTACAGAGGGATGCCATTGGAGGGTTTTAGGCAGGGAAGTAACATTGTATGATATACTTCTGTGAATTTAAAATACATAGATATACATACAGATCTATATATTTTAAGTCATTCTGGTTGCTCTTGGCTAAGTGGTAGTAGCATACCAGAACTGGTTGCAGCCAGACCAGTTAGGAGGCTTTATGTTGATACAATGTCTGGGATTAGTTTCACTTCAGGGACAAGAAGGATGTAAAAGAAACAAGGTAGGCCATGCATTAAAGCTGAAATATATGGGAACAGGGGTTTGTTATATTATTCCATCTACTTTTGTTTATGGATGACATTTTCTGTAATAAAGCTTTTAAAAAATCTTTTTTACAGTGGTCTAAGTAAAAAATGATGGTACCATGGACCATTCATTGTAAGAGTGGTAATGGAGTGAAGTGTGCAGATTCAACATTTATTTAAAAGTAATGCTCATAGGTTTTTCTGATGGATTACATATATATACTGTTGTAGTATAAGAGAGAAACCAATGATGACTCACATATTTGACCCAAACAACTTAAATGGATGAGGGTAGGGATCAGGTTCGCAGGGGACTCAGGAGATTAACTTGGCAATGTAAGTTTGAGATGCCAATTAGTTTTCCTAGTGGAAATGTTGAGTAGGCAGTATAATTTACAGTACATTAGCTAGCCCTGAATAGCATACATACTTAACAGCACACTTGGAACCCTCCATTGTATGTTTCAAAACTTTGCTGTTACAGATTTCAAAATTCAATCCCTTTTCAGATTCTGTGGGTAACATTGAAAGGCTTGGTCTGTTGATATGAAATAATTTAGATATGTTTTCTATTTGCTGTGTATATCCACTAGCAATTGTATTTTGAACAGCCTCTATTCTGAGGAGTGGAAAAATTCTCCACTTCCGTTGAGCTGTCATTCACATGAAGGACGAAGTTAACACGGAGGGCAAACTCCATGGATTAAATACACTTCCCATGCACTACTTTTCAGTGCGTGTGGGAATGCAAGTTAGTGAAAGTAAAATTTTGAGTAACACTGTAGTGTGTGTGTTTTAAACGTAGTTTTTTGGTAAACTTTGGATCTATTATTAGTAACTAAGTATTGTAACATTCACATCTGATCTATTAATAATAACTGATATTGGTAATCATAAATCTAAAAATAGTAACTAATATTTACTAAAGGTACCATTCTAAGAAGCTATATTCTTATTGACTCCTCACAACAACCTCATTTTATTATCCCTATTTTATGCATAAGGGAATTTAGGCCAAAAAAATTTCACTCAGTCCAGAAGTAGCAGAGCCAGGATTCAAACCCTGGCAGTCTGGTTCCAGAACCTTTACCCTTTTTTTTTTTTCCCCCAGAATCTTCACTCTTAACTTCTACCATCTAATGCATATAGAATGTATTAAGTTTTGTTTCATAAAAATGGTCTAGAGTAGACAGGACTGTGTGAGTAACCACAGTCTCTTGTGACTTTATTTTTACTTCATCACATGAATTTGGGACTTTGGAAGAGGTAAGAGAGAATAATAATCCCAAAGTGAGTTTCCATAATTAGTCCTTAATTTCCTTTCTTAAAAAAATTATTTTCTTTTGACTTCTTTATTTGTAGCATCAGCGAGAGCTTTCTGACTGTCAAAGGTGCTGCCCTTTTTCTGCCACGGGGAAATGGCTCATCCACACCAAGAATCAGCCACAGACGCAACAAGCATGCAGGTAAAGCTCAACACAATCCATTTCTTCTTGGTTTCATTGATTCTTTTGTTCTAAAAGCCTGGCTTCCTTATCGTCCTTCCTCCAACAGGTCTATAATAGTGAAAGCAAGCATTGTACTGTGCTAGAATCACATTTCTTTTACTCTCATACCATTTTTCTGGTGCAGAATGCCTTAAACATCTAGTAGGTGTTCAATAAGCACTTGGTGGAAAAATAAGGTACAAAAATACTCTAATAAAGTTTTATGTGCGCCCTGACTGGTATGGCTCAAGGGATTGATAGAACCTGTGAACCAAAGTGTCACCAGTTTAGTTCCCAGTCAGGGCACATGTGTTGCAAGCCAGGTCCCCAGCAGGGGATGCATGAGAGACAACCGCACGTTGATATAGCTGTCCCTCACTTTCTCCCTCCCTTCCCCTCTCTCTAAAAATAAATTTAAAAATATTTTTAAAAAGTCTTATGTGACTTCTCAACTAACATTTTGATAGCTCAAAGATATTCAGATGTTTCCTCAGATCCTAAGCAAAATCATTTCAACTAACAAAAGATTACATTTCTTTTTCCTCTCTGCTCTCTAGTGATGTTATAAGGAAAATTATATGATAGATAGATAGATAGATAGATAGATAGATAGATAGATAGAATAGATATTAAGATAAAATAAACTCAGTGCCACTGTTGTGATGAGAAATTATATCACATTTTGAAATACCAGTTCTTAAGTGCTAGTGGATTTCTTACACTAAAGTGCTAATGTACTGTTTACACTAAAAAGACTAGAAATTTAACTCAGAGGATTTTTATAGAAACAAGAAGTCATCAAATAAAGTTCACCTAGAAATGAATATAAGACACTGATTTTGAATAACCTGATAATATTCTGCATTCTATTCTAATGTGAGAGTTTGTTCCCCACACATCCAAGCAATTCTTGGATATAAGGTGTGTGTCCTATAATTCAGCTGAATTCTGACACATTCTACCTGGAAATACTGTCAAATCCCACAGGTTAAGGGCTCAGTTGTCCAAGACTCCCCACTCCACACTTCAGGTGTCAATCATAAGTCCAGGTTGTCTGGACTGGAATTTCTGGTAACCCCCCTCCTTGGGTTCAATTAATTTGCTAGAGAAGCTCATATAACTCACAGAAACTATTTATGCAAGAATATAATTCAGGAATAGCCAGAGGGAAGAGGTTCATGGACAAGGTATATGGAAGGGGATACAAAGCTTTTAAACTCTCTCTAAATGTGCCACTCACCCCCAATCTCCATGTGTTCACCAACCTGGGAGCTCTCTAAACCCAATCCTTTTGATTTTTATGGAGGTTTTATTGCACAGGCATGGTTGATTGAATTATTGGCCATTAGTGATCTTGTCACCCTCCTGCCACTCCCCCTTTCCCTGTCCCCTGGCGACCAGCTTCCATCCTTAGGTACTTTACAAAAGTCATGTTATAACATAAGAAAAGAGGGACTTCCAGTCAAGATGGAGGCGTAGACAGATATGCTTGGCCTCCTCACACAACCACAGAAAGAATAACAACTAGACCTCAAAACAAATAACACCCAGAACTGTCAGAAAATGGAGCTGTATGGAAGTCCAACAACTAAGGATTTAAAGAAGCCACATTCATCCAGATGGGTAGGAGGGGCAGAGAAGCAGTATAGCAGCAGTGAAACAGATGGTCCTACGTTCACATACAGTGAATACAAATCAGGAGGGTTACCTTGGGACTGAGTGACCGCGGGCCCAGGCCAGACCACACAGCCCAGGGTTCCAGTGCTGGGAAAATAGATTCCTATAACTTCTGGCTGTAAAGTCAAAGCACCTGTGCCTAATACACAGAAACAAATACAGGAAGGCTGCCAAACTGAGGAGACAGAGAAATATGGCCCAGGTGAAAGAACAGAACAAACCCCCCAAAAAAGAACTAAACAAAATGGAGATAACCAACCTATCCAATGGAGAGATCAAAACACTGGTGATCAGGATGCTCAAAGAACTCATTGAGTGTGGCAACAACATAAGAGAAGAAATGAAGTTTACACTAAGTGAAATAAAGAAAAATCTATAGGGAACCATCACTGGAGAGGAGGAAGCTGGGATTCACATCAACAATTTGTAACATAAGGAAGAAATAAGCATTCAGCTAGAACAGCAAGAAGAAAAAAGAATTAAAAAAAAAACTCGGATAGTATAAGGACCCTCTGGGAAATCTCCAAACATACCAACATCCCAATCACAGGAATGCCAAAAGGGGACGAGGAAGAGCAAGAAATGGAAAACTTACTTGAAAAAATAATGGAAGAAAACATCCCTAATTCAGCAAAGGAAATAGACATAGAAGTCTAAGAAGCACAGAGACTCCCAAACAAGTTGGACCCAAAGAGGACCACACCAAGACACATCATAGTTAAAATGCCAAAGGTTAAAGATAAAGAGAGAATCTTAAAAGCAGCAAGAGAAAAGGAGATAGTTACCTACAAAGGAATTCCCATATGATTGTCAGCTGATTTCTTAAAAGAAACTTTTCAGGCAAGAAGGGACTGGCAAGAAGTATTCAAAGTGATGAAAAGCAAGGACCTGCAACCTAGATTACTCTTATCCAGCAGAGCTATCATTTAGAATGGAAGGGCAGATAAAGTGCTTCCCAGACAAGGTAAAGCTAAAGGAGTTCATCATCACCAAGCCATTATTATGTGAAAATTAAAGGGACTTACTTAAGAAAAAGAAGAAGATCAAAACTATGAACATTAAAATAACAACAAATTCACAACTATCAACAACTGAATCTAAAAAAGAAAAAAGAAAAAAAACGAAAGCCTAAGCAAATAACCAAAACAGGAACAGAGTCACAGAACTGGAGATCACGTGGAAGGTTATCAGCTTGGAAAGGGAAGGGGGGAGAATGGGGGAAGAGGTTCAGGGATCAGGAAGTATAATTGGTAGGTACAAAGTAGACAGAGGGGTGTTAAGAATAGCATAGAAAATGGAGAAGCCAAAGAACTTACATGCACAACCCATGGATGTGAACTAAGTGGGGGGATTGCTGGAGGGAAAGGGGGTACTGGGCAGAGGGGGGGCAAAGGAGGAAAATTGGGACATCTGTAATAGCATAATCAATAAAATATATATTTTTAAATAAATTAAATTTAAAAAAACATAACAAAGGATATCATTATTGTTCTCCCCAACTTAAGAAATTCCAAAGGTTTTTGGAACCCTGTGCCAAGAACAGGAAGAAGACTAAATATATATTGCTTATAAGTCACAATATCACACCAGCTAATAGTAGTATATACATTTATATTTCTATATGTTGGATTTCTCTAAAGACAGGTGCAATTGTACTGATAAAGGTAAGAAAGAATCAGAGAAAGTGTGTCTAGGGAAAGTGGTCTCTAGGCCTAGGAAGATAATTAGCCTATGCCTGTCTTCTAACAAGTCTTGTTTGTGTCATTTGGAGGGAGGGAGGGAATTAAAAGTCAACCTGAGGACAATAATTAAAAGAAATCCTTACCAGTGCTGTACAGAGAATGGTTGCTTATTGTTATAAATGTGCCACTTTAATGTGTTACCTCCAGGAGTAGAATAAACTGGAATTACTAGGAAAAGCACAAAGAAGACTACAAACTTTGAGCGTGTAGGTCAGAGATGAAAGCCAGAAATACTGTATCCCATTGAGCCAATAGTGTTTAGCTCCAGTCCAGATAATCTGAGCTATTTTAGTAGCTGTCCTACTTTTTATCTGGAACTTCATCTAGTTACAAATGTAGCAGCTCAAAATTTTAATTCATCTCATTGGACAGTATTATCCTTCTACCACAATTCTCCAGCATGGAAAATTTTTAAAAGAGTAAGGGGGTGGGGAACTCTTTTGAAAAATTAGCTGTAGACTTAACTTTCTAAAACATTCCTCTTCAATGCCCACCACCAGAGGGGAGGGGCACTTCCCCCTAAAACTTGAATGCACACAGGAAGTAGACCAGTTAAGCTTTGTATTTCTGTTTGGTGTGAATATTTATCACTTACAGTAAAAAGAAGACAAATTACTGGTTTAAGTCCAGCTTGTCTGACTAAAATGTTAGGCAGATTGCTCTCTGGCATGTAATAGGAAATGGAGTTGGTGGCTTTCAAAGCCCCTGGCCCTGGTTGGCCATTTCTTTGGTCAGACTTCTGCGCTGGACTGCCACCCAGGTTTCTACTTGACCTTGTTCATTTAGCTTTCCCAATACTAAAAAGAAAAGCAGATTTAACACAAACTGAAGGGGCTTGATTTGTAATCCAGCCCAGAACGGATGAGGCAGTGTGGGTATAAACGCTTATAAAACCAGACCTTCACATGAGCTGGAGCTGCCTTGGCTGGGCTCTCAGTGACTGAAAGATGATGACAGAATTGAGAACAGATCAAAAGCTTACTATGTCTAATTGTACTTCCTTATGCATGTTTTTTGAGCTAGTTAGAATTTCTTATCTGGGCTTCATTTAAAATATCAAATGAGTTTTTGTAATCAAAAGTGATATGGGTGAATATGTCTGCTAACATTTTAAAGGGAAATAGCAAAAAGTCTTTAAAATCAAATTGAAATCTGAAACTTCGCTAGTGTCACAGAAATATTTGAAAAATCTAAGGAAGAGATCTTATGGTACCAGTATATTGCCTCATTCAGTCTCTGTGAAGAATAATTTCCCAGTAGAAAATACTCTATTTGGTCATGGTATTTCTTTTCAGAACCAACAAACCTGAGCTTCCACACACCAGCTCACATGAGAAGCCTATCTGTTGTAGTGGAGGGCTTAATGACTTTTGTCTGTCCTTCGGAGAAGGAGCTGGATTGTTGAGCTAGTAGTGCTTGAAGTGAGGACTTAAGGCTACTATTTGCCCCAAAATGGTTCTGCTACAGAAGTTCTCCATCGTGAAAATCCTTTCCTCAGATTATTTGTTCTCATAGAACAGAAGGAAACTTAATTTTTTTTAAAGATTTTATTTATTTATTTTTAGAGAGGGAAGTGAGGGAGAGGGAGAGAGAGAGAAACATCAATGTGTGGTTGCTGGGGGACATGGCCTGCAACCTAGGCATGTGCCCTGACTGGGAATCGAACCTGTGATGCCTGGTTCGCAGCCCGCGCTCAATCCACTGAGCTACACCAGCCAGGGCGGAAACTTAATTTTTAAAAACCCTCAGCTGTTTGCCCTGGCCAGGTGGGTCAGTTAGTTGGAGCGTCATCTCATGCAACAAAAGGTGGTGGTGGCGGGTTCAATCTCTGGTTGGGGCACGCAAGCGAGGCATCCAATCAGTGTTTCTGTCTCACGTTGATGTCTCTCCCCCTTCCTTCCTCTCTCTCCCTTTTTCTTTCTCTAAAAATCAATAAATATATCATTGAGTGAGAATTAGGAAAAAAAACTTCAGCTGCTTAACTCAGTTGTAACTTACAATTCTAGTCTCTCTTTATTGTGTATATCTAATATTTTGTGTCCCCATGCTGTTTTTTTCCCCACAGATTTTTAACAGCTTTATTGAGATATAATTCACATAGTCACAGAATTTAGTATATTCACAGAAAGATGTGCAGCCATCACCACAATCTAATTTTAGAACATTTCTATCACCCCTCAGAAGAAGCACAGTACCCATTAGCCATCCTTCCCTATGTCCCCTATCCTTCCTCCCCATCCTAAACAACCACTAAATCTATTCTCTGTATAGATTTGCCTATTCTGAGTTTTGTATGTAAATGGAACCATATAAACAATTTTTGAGACAGGCTTCTTTCACTTACCATATTTTCAAGGGTCATCTATGTTATAGTATGTATCAATACTTCATTCCTTTTTATGACCAAATAATATTCCAGTGTGTGATTATACATACCATGTTTTATTTATTCATCAATTGATAGAAATTTGAGTTGTTTTTTTGGGGGGATATTATAAATAATGCCACTGTGAACATTTGTGTACAAGTTTTTGTGTTCAACTATATTTTCATTTTTCTTGGCTTTATAGCTATGAGCTCACACTGGTTCTTGCACATGAAACTTAAGTTGTGTCTCTGGATCTAAAATATAGTAGAATGGACATGGCCAAATATAATGACTCTCCTTTTTAATTTTGCAAGTTGAGAGATTCTGCAATAATGGAATTGGTCAGAAGGCAGCAGTGAAATGGGGTGCGAGGGAGGCAAGACTATTGGGAAGAAAAGAAAGGCTTTCAGACTTGCTAACCCTTTAGACAAACACATCTTATTGCCAACCTACATATTTTTCTTCATGCCTTTCTCCACTTCTTGCACATACTTGTATTTTATATTATAATTAACAGCTATGAAGTTACCTGGAGGGAAATTATGCATGTAGGTTCCAAGACCAATATGAGAATAGGTTACACTGGCATCCCTGATTAGGTGGATATATCAGTCACTTCAAACTAAAAAAAGGGATGGGCCTGGGTGGGCAGGAATGAAGGTTTTTCTTCTCTGATTATATTCATTTATGATAGCACATTAGTTATCTCCTATCTAAATCCTCAAATTTCCTAGTACAAAGTAGAGAATATGAGGAAATCTGTAATAGTTTAATGCAAAGAAATTTCAACTTTGTTTTATAGAATATATAAGAACAAGTGAGGATTCAAATAATACTTGACCATTTTAAAACACCTCATTTGTTCAGTAAAATATATATCCCATGGGATCTTCTATGTTTAATAAGTACTTTTATTTTAATATCAGCCACTAATGTGGAAATCATTTAAAACTGTTGACATTATTCTAGAGGGAATCTAAAAATCTTCTTAGGTTAAGTGCAACTGAAGATTGCAGTCACAGAAATAGGAAAGGCAAGGTTCCTCCTTTGGTACCTCCTGTGGGCCTGAAAGCACAGCCAGCGCTGCCTCTGCCCAGCAAATCTCACTGCCTTGGCACAGCACTGAGATTGGTTTCAAGTGTCCTTTCCATAGGACACACACAAAGCAAATGTTATGTTCTGTCTTTCCATTTAAAAAGAAGTCAGTAATCATATCAAGACAATTTCTGTGTCTATAAGAGTCTTTCAATAAACCAAAACTTACTTTTATACAAGTCATTCCATTAGAAAGAATCCTCTCTGTTGATATAACAATGGAGAATAACTATTTTTTGTTTTATAAATTTCACCAGGTGATCTCCAGCAGCATCTCCAAGCAATGTTCATATTACTCCGCCCAGAAGACAATATCAGGCTGGTAAGTTAGTGGTATCCTTGTAACTCTGTCTTCCTCAAAAGACTGTGTAATGCAGTGAACTTTGTGCAGTCATTTGTATGTTCCAACGCAGTACCAGGAACTCTGTAGAACATAAAAGAATAACGACATGGCCCTATTATCAAAGAGCTTAGAATGTAATTGAGGATATGAGCTAATGTGAAGTGATGTGAAATAACTTGATGGTTCAAGACTGTTGGTAAGGACTAGTTTGTAAGTTACTGACCATAACAGCAATTGAAGTTCAGAAAAGAGAAAACCTGGGCACTTGACCTCTTTGAGGAAGGTTTGTGTAAATGGTAGAATTTGAGCTGGGTCTTGATTTAAATTGGCAGAAAGAAAGGACACCATCATTCTAGAAGAGGTCTTCACTGAAGCAAAAGCATACATAGGAAGGGACAAGATTGAGAGTGAATGGCCAAGGCTTTGTGCTGGTCTCAGTTGGGAGACCTGGGCTTTGGTTTTTACTACTTACCTGGTGTTGGACAAGTTACTTACCCTGTCTGCTCCTGCTCTCTCATCTCCTTTCTACCTCTCACAGTGTAGAGAATCAAATGGACATGAAAGCATACTGAGTATAAAATGCTACCTAAATTTGGTGATTATTGTTTCCACAGAGAAAATAAGATACCAGAAAATTAAGCAGGCAGATAGGGACTTCATGCTCCAAACTAGAGGTCTCAAACTGGAAATCCATAGGCTAAAGATTAAAGATGTGTTTTGTTTGGACCACAATGTTTTTTGGTTTGGTTTGGTTTGGTTTTTGTTTATTTGTTTGTTTGGGGTTTTTTAATCTCAGCCAGAAAATTAAAGTTGAGTGATTTCACATAAAAATCCAGACTTGGTGCTTTTCTTCAAAAATCAAAGTTCCGCCACCACTGGGACCTTGTTCTCACATGCCAAACTTGGCAAGTCTTGTTGGAGGGGAGAGCATTGGTGTGGCCCAGCTTCATAATTTACCATCATTTCTCCATATCCTACTGTCTCTTGTACACTAAAGCCACGTGTTACCATTTGTCATCATTCCTTCACCTTTATTTTTCTTAGAGTGTCTAATAAAAATGGGAAAATAAAAGTGTGATGAGTATGTTTCTTTGTGGAAAGTGAAAGGTGTTACTGCACACTTAGTATTCACGTGGCCTACTTCACTCATTTATATTCCCTATCAGGGATGTCCAACCCAAAGCTAATACAGAATGGAGAGCAGGAAGCAGCCATCTTAAATTAGGGAGGCCTGCTGGGTGGTCATTGCAGTAATCCAGGTGTGTGTTGATGAATACTTCTAGATTATGGGGGTAACTTGGAAATAGGGTTTTCATAGACACATTAAATTCAAGTACTTGATCCCTGATTTTTCTCTGAGAAGAGAAATAATGAGTAAATATAAAAATGACTAGAAGGTTTATATCAGGCCTCTGGTAATTACTGATTCTTAATTCAATTAGTTATTTTTTTGTTAAATTCTGTCATTTTTTTCCTTCCAATTGCTACCTCTATCACTTTCACATTGCCACTAAGCAACTTACTTTGAAATTTAAAGGAATTGTAATTTTAAAATCCTTTCATAAATTATTCTATATTCTAACCTTCAAGTAGCATTGTGCACATATATAAACCTTATCTATATTTCTTGACATATTTCTATCTTAAGCACTTCCTTATAAATGAACAATGTGAGGTGTGGTTCTTACAGCATTAATATCTCAAAATAGTGATAGTCCAACTTTTCATGTACATCAGAATCACCTGCACAGCATTGTTAAACTGCCACTTGCTGGACTCCCACCTGGAGAGTTTGATTTGGGGAGGCAGAGGCAGTGATAATTTGTGTTTTTAACAAGTTTCCAAGTGATGCTGATGTTGCTGGTCCAGGAATCACACTTGAAAACACCTCCTTTACCACTCATAATAATGGTTTCTTGCACATGCCATATGTCCAATAGATCCTTGTTGATAGTTTCTAAAAATCGCATGGTTTACTAGAGCAGAGACTGATGTCTCTCCCTCACTCACTTTATCCTGTTCTCACCGATAACCTGTGGAGTCTGGATTGCACCTCTAAATGTTAAAATAATTTTAACCACAACAGACATGGGAGAGTGTTATGGAAGCAATTAGGAAGGTAGAATTGGCAATTAAATTTTTTTCTTTCCCTGCTAAAATATACAGCTTCAGCTAGTTTACATTTATAAAATATAAATTCAGAAAATGTAACTGATGCCTCTGAATTCAGAGCTCAAATGACAAGCCATTTTACAGTTGTTTGAATTGTTACAAACACATAGTCATTATGTTTCAGATTATTGTGTGAGTCATCTTCAAGAAAATGAGTGAATACATTGTGTGTTGGACAAATTAGCACTTTTCTAACTGAAAGGAGCATTTGTAGACTCAAAGCAAAGCCTTTTGTTTTGAGTTAAATTTGGAATCCTAAAACTCTCATTCTGGGGCTTGTGCATAAGGTTAAAAGTTTGATAGTCAACTGAAAGTCCTGCCTTTAATTTTTTAATAACCCAACAACAAGTAGAGTTACCAAGTCCCACATTTTGCTTCAGCATTAAAAATAAGACTAAATCAATTTTTTTCTCCAGAGAATCCTGCATTCAAAATAGTCTCAAGCATTAACTTTAGTACTTAGGAAAACAATAGCTGGTATAATGAAGACAGTGGTTTTATAGTACTCTTGCACATTATCAAAGACCCATTTATTTAATAAAAAATAGACTGGGAGTTTAAGGACTTTCCTGACCTTTGAAGTAACATCAACTAATGTTCTTAACTAGAACAGAGGTGCTAATAAGGTATGAGGAAGTGTTTTTGAGTACCTTGCCAGAGAGTTTAAGAAAATGAAATGTTTGTATTTTTATAATATATTAATTTTTTCCCAAACAGAAAATGGGTTTCTTTTTTTTTTTAAGTATACACGTGTTATGTTTTCCTTTAATCAGACAATACAGAAAGGCATAAAGAACAAAGTAAAAATCACTTCGTGTCCTGCACTCTGAAAAAACACCCTTAGCTATTGGGATAAGTAGCCTTCTAGTTGCGCATGTGTGTAAGCAAACATATGTGTTAGGTTCTCTGAGATCCGCTCTTACTGACGTGGACAGGGGCAAAAATAACCAAATCTGAGGATCAGAATGTTCGCGTCTACCTAAAGCATGATCTCAGTAGTTCTCAGAAGTGAAAGTGTAAAGTAATTTAAAGCAGTAAGGGCTTTATATCTGGGGGGAGGTGTTTATAAAGGTGACAGTGGATAACTGAGGACTCATCAATGGATGAATGAGATTGGGAAGAGGATGTATAAAAAAAGGCTAAGTACTGAGCAAAAATATCTGTCAGAGAGAGTGATTTTTTTTTTACACAAGAATGAGATGAAAATATGAGTGCTGTTTATAACATTTCTTCACACTTGATCATGGATATTTTTTCCTATCAGTAAATAAAACTTTTTTAATGGCTACACAGAATATATCAGGTTTTTAATTCAAAAATTTCATAAAGATAGAATATAAAAGATAAAATCCAGAGGCTCCCTCAAGCTTTCTTTTTTTTTTTTTTTGAAGATAGTGATTTTAGTTTATTCATGTCACATAGTCTCTTTTAATTTTTGATTATTGACATTGCTTTGTTCTTTTGGCTGGAATATAATATGTAGCTATTTTTGAAACCTTCCTCTGATGGACTGATTGGGTGAGCTGCCTGTCTAGACATTGGGACTCTATGCTGTGGCTTCCCTGCAGATAAACACTGCATGCAGGCACATGATGTTGGGCTCTTGGTGGAAAAAAATTAAAGGCAAAGCTGCAGTGTGAGCTCGGAGAGGAGTGTTTCCTGACATTGGGTGACGCTGAGGAGAAAAATCATTGGACCAGATGGTATTCGTGAACTCTGGTGATCAGAGGCATTTGATTTAGTTACTGAGGGAAGCTTTAACATCACTCTTTGGAAGATAGTTTAAATTTTGGGAACAGTTGGGTTCTTATCTCAGAAATAAAGCAAAGGCAGGAGGTGACTTCTCAGACTTACCTCAGTCCTAGGGTTCCTGGATCCAGTTCACCCGACACTTTTAATAGAATTTCAAGTTTAGGCAGTAAGAGGACTTTCTTGGATTAATTTTCTGAGTTGTTATTGCTGCCAAGTTTTTAAATCTAAAATATTGTTTTATATGGACAATTAAAGTAAACTGCAGTATTTTTTTTTCAATGAGAACTTCAATTAAATGCATCTGAAATCCTTGTCTTATTCTAGTCACTTATTCCATGTAAGTTCTAGAGACTAGAAACATTGAAATTATTGCCAATTCTAATATTAGGGTATTATATATTATAAACTATCACTTTAAATTACATTTCTCTGACTGGCTTGATGAATTAAATTAGGTTATTAGATTTTGTTAAGCTTCTCCCCATCAGAGGAATGTGAAATGAACCTCAAACTTCAGAATGAGTATTTGGTTTTTCTTTATGCTGTGGCCCTTAAAACTTTGTTTAATTCCTTAATCTAGAATCTTGATGCTTAAAAGGACTTTTGGAGCTTGAGGTTAATCACCTGGCACTGCAGAATTTTTTTGTAAAAAAAAATGAGTCAAACTAACGTTATATCTCCTGACCCCCTGACTAAATAAAGTTCCACTTCCCTGTTGGTAAGAATTAGTAATTACTATAGGTACTATCTAGAGGTTCATGATCAAATCTCAAACCTTTAAGTGCTATTCTTTCATTTAAGAAGCTTAAAATTCATTGAATCTAAGATGTCTGATTACTCAATCCTAAATCAGTATGAGATAACTGGGACCTTTCCCGTTAGATTTTGGATGTTCTGTTGAGATTAAATTAATCAAGGGAGAGCCAAATTTTTGAAATGCTTATGATATTATAGATAGATAGATAGATAGATAGATAGATAGATAGATAGACAGATTAAATACACACACCACCCTTTTTAAAAGGCGACAACTAGTGTTTGCACTGAATATTACAAAGAAACTCTGATTGCCCACCTGCTAATTGACCTAATAACTTGCATGACAGTTAAGGTAGTTCTTATGGAAGTCATTTTCTTTCCTTTTATCAGCTTCAGTTAACCAATCAGTCACCACTAGTTGGTGTAGAAGCTGTGGATAAATTACAGAACTACAGTTCAGTTGTTCCCATGCCATTTGTATCTGAGCCTTGCCAGAAATTCTCAGAGCCTTTACAGAGGATAAAAGAACCTCTGACATATTCAGGAAACTGAATAGTTGGCTCAAAGTTTGCCAAGGCAAGCCCAAGTTTAGATACATTAAAATGTCTAAGTTCTTGTTTATAAGAAATTCTAGTTTACCTGCATTGAGTTTTTGGTTAGTCTAATATTTCACGGAGCATTTCTGGAATGAGAAGGTCAGTGCTGCCTCCGCTTCCTGTGCATGGACTCCTATCCATAGCTGTATGTGTATAATGCTCACTTGGTCGCAGCCCACTGCAGCTAGACCCTCGTCCACTTGAATTTTAGTTCCTCTTAGTCAATTTAGGTGGAAATGCTCTGTTACTTCATGGAACATAAAACCAGCAGTGCAACTTTTTACCTTGTGTGCTCAGAATCAGTATGTGGACATGGCATTCTTCTTGTATCATCTCTTATTAGAAATAAGTTTTAATGTAGCCACTTCTGCTGTTTTTGCTTCCCTGGCTTTTCCTAGGAGTATCAGAATAGAGACAGAAAGATAGGCATGGGTATCTTACCTCTATCTTGATGGATGGATTATTTGAGCTATATAACTATGTCTCTTTTCCTCTTTGCCTGGCCACTTTTAGAGTAGTGATCGCACTAGGGGAAGGGGATCCCAGGAAGAGCAGCACTAAAAGAATTTCAAACAGCCCTGGCTCGTGTGACTCAGTGTATTGAGCGCCGACCCTGGAACCAAGGGGTTGCTGGTGCGATTCTCAGTCAGGGCACATGCCTGAGTTGCACGCCAGGTCCCCAGTAGGGGGCGCGTGAGAGGCAACAACACATTGATGTTTCTCTCCCTCTCTTTCTCCCTCCCTTCCGCTCTCTAAAAATAAATAAATTTAAAAAAAAATTTTTTTAAAGAATTTCAAACAGAAATGTCTATCAAATTTCTGACAAATGTCTTGAACCAGTTGATGGGTTTGGAAATCTGTTTCTCTTCTGAATAAGGAATGGTGGTGGGCGTTGTTTTATACAGAAGAAATTGCTCTTAGTATACATTTTCCTGCCTTTTTTGTTAATAGAGAAAAAGAAGAATGGACTAAACTATACACTCTGTGAGGGCAGGGACCATATTTCTCTTCCACTCTTGAATCCTCAGCACTTCTGCTCTGATTGTATACACAGTGAATGTATAGTAAATATTTGAGCGAATGTTGAGTGGAAGCCATACTACTTTACATTTATTTATTTTATTTTTTTTATTGTACTTGTTTATTTATTTATTTTTTGCCCTGGCTGGTGTGGCTCAGTTGGTTGGAATGTCATCCAGTAGACAGAAGGATCACAGGCTCAATTCCCAGTCTGGGTCACGTACAAGAGGCAGCCAATCAATGTTTCCCTCACATTGATGCTTCCCTTTTCCTTCCTCTCTCTCTTCCTCTTTACCCCCTTCCCTCCCTTTCTCTTTTTAAAAGCAATGAAAAAGTATCCTTAGGTGAGGATTTTTTTTTAGATTTCTTATTAAGAAAAGTCCCAAATATATAAAATACAAAATATATCCTCATGAACCCATTACCCAGCACTTTTTTTTGATAGTTGAATAACCATCAACATTTTGCCAGATTTTTCCCATCTGTCCCCTCTTTTTGTTGTTGGTGCTGTTGGAACATTTTTTAAACCACTTTACTGATGTATAATGACATACAAAAAGTTGTGCATATTTGATATATACAACATGATGAGTTGGGAGATAAGTAAACACCCATGAAACCATCACCGCAGTCTATGCCATAGACATCCATTACCTCCAGAAGTTTCCTCTAACCCTGTCCTGTGGTGATGATGATGACGATGATGATGGTTAGAACACTTAACATAAGATCTACCCACTAAGTAAAATTTTTTAAATAGGCTTTATTTTTTACAGCAGTTTTAGGTTCACAGAAGAATTGAGCAGAAGGTACAACATGTCCTCAAATAATGTTTCATTCAACCTTTTGTTATAACATTGATGAGGTACCATAAGAATATAACTCTTTTTTTCTATTGATTAATTAGCCTATGGCAAAATTGGTTTCATTATAGGTTCTTTTGCTTAAAGTTGCAGAACCTGTCAGTGTTAAGTGAGGGGTTACTGTACAGAGATTTCCTATATACTCTCTATCCCCTCTCAGGTATTGTCTCCCTCATTATCTCCATCCCCCACCAGAATTACACATTTGTTACAATTGATAGGCCTACACTAACACATCATTATCAACTCAAAGTCTGTAGTTTACATTAGGGTCTACTCTTGATGTTGTACCTTGTATGGGTTTTAGTAATGACATGTATCCAGCTCTTCAGTAGTAAACAGAGTAGTTCCACTGACCTAAAAATCCTCTGTGCTCCCTTAACCCCTGACAACTAATTTTACTGACTCTATAGTTTTGCTTTTCCAGAATGTGATATAGTTAGACTCGTAAGAGTATCTAGCCTCTTCAGATTGGCTTCTTTCACTTTGTAATAATGCATTTAAGGTTCCTCCATGTCTTTTCATGACTTAATAGCTCATTTCTTTTTAGTACTAAATAATATTCCATTGTCTAGATGTAATATAAACTTCTGAAAAAGTTATTTCTTTAATTGTAATTGAAACTAAAGAAAATTTTGTAGTATATAATCTAAGAATTCAGTAGAGCAACTTCTCCTAGGTGATGTTTGCTTTATATTATAATTGTTTATGGGACTTGAATCTGTGAGTCCAATGCTCCCATTCATACAACCTCACAATCCCCTCTTTGATCTTTAGAACATGACCTGGTAATTGCTATTACTATGAATACTGTGCTTATCACAAACATTTATTAAGCATTTATTTACTGTATGCCAAGCACTGTGCTTTACATGCATGATTTTATATGAACTTACAACCCAGTGGAATAGGTATTATTATATTTCCCTCCAATTATTTTAGAAACTTTTATAGGGTTTTTTTAAAGATTTTATTTATTTATTTTTAGAGAGGGGGGAGGGGGGAAGAGAGGGAGAAAAGCATTGATATAAGAGAGAAACATCAATCAGTTGCCTCTCGCACACCTCACACTGGGGGACTGGCCTGGCCCACAACTCAGGCATATGCCCCAACCAGGAATCAAACAGGTCAGCGCCCAACCCACTGAGCCATACCAGTCAGGGCATACTTCTAAAGTTTTTACAGTCAATACATGACCTGGGATTTGAATGTAGGTCTCCTAACTACTGGCTCCACTGTCTCCCTGAGTGTGCTTTAAGATACTGATGTGAAAAAGATTAAATGATCTAAAACTGACCTTTTAATTTTCTTAATTTCTCTGTTGTCTATTAACCTTCAGGCTGTAAGACTAGAAAGTACTTACCAGAATCGAACACGCTATATGGTAGTGGTTTCAACTAATGGTAGACAAGACACTGAAGAAAGCATCGTTCTGGGAATGGATTTCTCCTCTAATGACAGGTATGCTATCACAGAAGAGAGGATGAGAAGACTCCTTTTTAAGTAACCTATTCCAGTTGCCTTTTGAATTATTACAAAAAACATCTTATACAGTTCTACTCTTAAAGCTAAATACCTAAATCTAGAGATCACAAAAATATCTTAGTCACACAATGCTCACAAATGAAAATGTTTAATGAATATCTTTAGTAATGCGTTTCTGATATACACTGTTTCTTACCTTCCTCTCATCTTTAGGTGGTGATGATATAAAGGATATGGTTTAAACTTATATCTCTGGCGCGTGGGGGGTGGGAAAGCTGCCTGTTCTTTGCAGTTGACTTTATTTTAAGCAGTAATGATTCACTTCGATGATTCTAGGGTGCATGCCCTTTGTGATATTGTACCAGTGGGTCTTGGATTCAAAGAGAGCCCACTTTAACTCCAATGTGTTGTATTTATCCATGGTCTTACAACTTGCTTTTATCAAATGTTTTGCTTCCCTTTTTTTTAAACTCAAAACAGAAACTTTTATAATCACATACCTTTGGCTTTAGTGGCACTTTACATCCTATGATTAAGGATATCAGACATCACACAAAACCTGGTTTTATTTTGTCCCTAAAGGTTGTTGCTTTCCTTTTGTATTTTCCCACTTTTTCGGGGGAAACCTTGAGAAGACTGTGGAATGTGGCTGCTAAGCAGATCTCTGCAGTGTAGATAATAAGCCTCAGGAAATCCTGCCAGATGTCTCAAAGCACTGACTTCCTGGCTCGGCACTAGAATGGAACAGTGGAGTAGAGAGAGAGCTAGGGGTGTGACCCAGGTCTGGGAGAATTTAGCCACAAAGAGAAGAGGAGACTGGAAGTGATTCTATTTGTCCTGATGTGGGAGTGGGGTGGGGGTCACATTGTCACAAGAAAGTTTCCCAAGCTAGTATTTACCAGAGCTTGTACACAATAGTCAGCTTGAAAATGATTTGCAGGTTCACAGGGATCACAGGGCCAGAATCTGTTACCTTGTATACCACTTACAGCCCTTAATTGTATGATCTGAAATTACACAAGCCTGTAAGCCACATTTAGGAAGCTGTTCCTCCTGCATGGTTTTAACCTCTGGTGTATCTAAGCAACAAATCTTTCAGTAAATAAACATGTATCCTGTAAGAACACCTACCTTGCTTATATTCATTAGTATTTGAAGACCTGTGATTTAGGTTTTTATATCTGTCTGTACTGTCTGGTACGGTAGCCACTAAACTATATGTGACTATTTAAATACATTAATACTAAATAAAATTAAAGTTTCAGTCTTCAGTTACAACTAGCCACATTTCAAGTTCCCCAGCTATATGTGGCTACCATACTAGACATTATGCTTATAGAATATTACCATCATTGCAGAAAGTTCATTTGGACAGCACTGCTCTAGATCTTAATTTCATTTGCTTCATTCATCCCAACTCCTTCTTTGGAACCCCCACAAAAATGGAACTGGGGCAGCTTGGAAACTTCACTTGAGTCTTCCCCTAGAGAGAGAAGGCAACAACTTCAGGTTCTCCTGACCCAGAGAGTGAGCAATCAGATGTCTAATCTTATCTCTCTTAATTTGTCTTAAACATTCCAAGAAATCACAAAGACTGCTTATTAATGTGGGTGCCCAGTAATTTATCTTCAGTGAACTGCATCTATCTCCAGTAATAGTCCGGCCCGAATCATACCTAGCAAAAAAAAAAGGTTTTGTTTAGCCCTGACTGGCATAGCTCAGTGGATTGAGCACGGGCTGTGAACTCAAGGGTCACAGGTTCAATTCCCAGTCAGAGCACATGCCTGGGTTGCAAGCCAGGTCCCCAGTGGGAGCCACTTGAGAGGCAACCATGCACTGATGTTTCTCTCTGTTTCTCTCTCCGTTCCCCTCTCTAAAAAAATTAAATAAAATCTTTAAAAAGAAAGTTTTAGTTTGTGGGAGATAAAATGTGATGTGAAAAGCTATAGAAACTGGTTTTCATTCTGTTTGGTAAACTTGATATTATGAATTCCCATATATCAAATTATAGGAATGGGTAGATACACTTTGCCTCCTCACACAACCAAAAGAAGAATAACAAACTTAAAAACAAGAAACAACCAGAACTGCCAGAAAATCAAGTTGTATGGAAGTCTGACAACCAAGGAGTTAAAGAAGAAACATTCATCCAGACCAGTAGGAGGGGCGGAGACCAGCAGAGAGAATGCATGGCAAGGTGGTGGATAGCAGCCCCACATTTGCATGTGGATAAACCAAGAGGAACAACTGAGGAGCAAGACAGACCAGGGAACCCAGGGTTCCAGCATGGGAATAGAAAACTTCAAAATCTCTGGCTGTAAAATCCTGTGGGTATTGAGGTGGTGGCACAGTTCAAACACTGGTAATCTGTATGCTCACAGAAATAGTTGAGTGTGATGGTAAAATGGAGGAAGAAGTGGAGGCTATGCAAAATGAAATAAAGAATACAGAGAACCAACAGTGAAAGGAAGGAAACTGGGACTCAATGATTTTGACCATAAGGAAGAAATAAACATTCAACCAGAACAGAATGAAGAGACAAGAATTATAAAAAACGAGGAGAGGCTTAGGAACCTTCAACACAACTTTAAATGTTCCAACATCTGAATCATAGGGGTGCCAGAAGGAAGGGGGAAAGGCAAGAAATGGAAAACTTATTTGAAGAAATAATGAAGAACTTCCCCAATCTGACGAAGGACATAGACTTCCAGGAAGTCCAGGAAGCTCAGAGTCTCCCAAAGAAGTTGGACCCGAGGAGGAACACACTAAGGTACATAATGATTACATTACCCAAGATTAAAGACAAGGAGAAGATCTTAAAAGCAGCAAGAGAAAAGGAGACAGTTACCTACAAAGAAGTTCCCGTGAGACTATCAGCTGATTTCGCAGAAGATATGTTGCAGGCACAAAAGGGCTGGAAAGAAGTATTTCAAGTCATGAAAGGCAAGGACCTACATCCAAGATTACTCTATCCAGCAAAGCTATCATTTAGAATGGAAGGGCAAATCAAGATGACACTTCCACCCAAGATGGAGGCATAGGTGGATGTACTGTGCCTCCTCACACAACCAAGATAGGGACGACAACAATTTAGAAACAGAGTAACAACCAGAACTGACAGAAAATTGATCTGAATAGAAGTCGGACAACCAAGAAGTTGAAATTGACCCATTCATCTAGACCGGTAGGAGGGGCGGAGTCAGGCAGCCCGGCGCAGGTGGCGGTGTGGAGAACAGAGAGCCCTGGGACTGGCGTGTAAGGCATCCGAGGCGCGCAAGACCATAGCGGGTGGACCCTGAGTGTGCAACCAGCAGCTGGCAGACCCCGGCCAAGGGGTGGCAACTGGCAGACCCAGTGAGGTGACAATTATGAAGCAAGGCACTGCGTGCAACCCAGGATCCCAGTGCTGGGAAACAGAGCCTTGGGATACTGATTGAGGACACCTGTGGGAGTTGAGGCCCTTCGGTGAGACATCCAGCCTCATAGGAGAGGTCATTGGAGGGTCCCACGGTGTGCACAAGCCCACCCACACGGGAAATGGCACCAGAGGGGACCAGTTTACTTGGGGGAAGTAGCAGAGGGGACTGAGGTCCCATGGAGAAGAGAGCAACCACCATTGTTCCCTCTCGATCCTGCCCCCACATACAACCTCACAACCCAGCCACTGGGGTTCCCTGCCCTAGTGAACACCTAAGGCTTCGTTCCTCACCGTAACATGTGCAACCAGACAAAAAAAAAAAAAAGAGAGAGAGAGAGATGGCTCAAACAGAAGACCAAATAAAAGCCCCAGAACCCATCCTTTTAAGCAACCAAGAGATAGCCAACCTATCAGATGCATAATTCAAAACACTGGTGATCAGAAAGCTCACAGAATTGATTGATTTTGGTTGCAAATTAGATGAAAAAAATGAAGGCTACATTAAGTGAAATGAAGAAAAATGCACAGGGAATCAATAGTGATGGAAAGAAATCTGGGTCTCACATCAATGGAGTGGACCAGAAGGAAGAAAAATACATATAATCAGAAAAGAATGAAGAAATAAGAATTCAAAAGATGAGGAGAGGCTTAGGAACCTCCGGGACATCTTTAAATGTTCCAACATCTGAATTATAGGGGTACCAGAAGGAGAAGAGGAAGAGCAACAAGTAGAAAAGTTATTTGAACAAATAATAAAGGAGAACTTCCCCATTCTGGCAAAGGAAATGGACTTCCAGGAAGTCCAGGAAGCTCAGAGTCCCAAAGAAGTTGGACTCAAGGAGGAACACACCAAGGCACATCATAATTACATTAGCCAAGGTAAAAATGAAGGAGAGAATCCTAGAAGCATCAAGAGATACGGAGACAGTAACCTACAAAGAAGTTCCCATCAGACTATCAGCTGATTTCTCAAAAGAGACCTTACAGGCAAGAAGGAGCTGGAAAGAAGTATTACAAGTCATGAAAAGCAAGGACCTACATCCAAGATTGCTCTATCCAGCAAAGCTTTCATTTAGAATGGAAGGGCATGAGCGCGGGCTGCGAACCAGGCATCGCAGGTTCGATTCCCAGTCAGGGCACATGCCTAGGTTGCAGGCCATGTCTCCCAGCAACCGCACATTGATGTTTCTCTCTCTCTCTGTCTCTCGCCCTCCCTTCCCTCTCTAAAAATAAATAAATAAAATCTTTAAAAAAAAAAAAACATTAAAAAAAAAAAAAGTTTGGTTTAGAATGGAAGGGCAAATGAAGTGCTTCCCAGACCAGGTAAAGCTAAAGGAGTTCATTATCACCAAGCCCTTATCATATGAAATGTTAAAGGGACTCATCTGAGAAAAAGAAAAGAAGAAGGTCAAAACTTTGAACAGTAAAATGACAACAGACTCACAATTATCAACAACTGGACCAAAAAAATAAAAAATAAAAAAAATCTAGAACAGGAAGAGAATCACAGAACTGGAGATCATATGGAAGGTTATCAGCGGGAAGGGAAAGTGGGGAGAATGGGAGAAAACATACAGGGAATAAGAAACATAATTGGTAGGTGCAAAATAGACAGGGGGAGTTAAGAATAGTATGGGAAATGGAGAAGCCAAAGAACTTATATGTATGATCCATGGACATGAACTAAGAGGTGGGGGGGAATGCTGATAGGAAAAGAGTGCAGGGCAGAGAGGAATGAAGGGGAGAAAAAAAGGGACAACTATAATAGCATAATCAATAAAATATACTTAAAAAAAACATTCCCATATATCCTCTGTTTGAATGAGCTTCTTGGACAGTAAGAGAAATGCTGCCTACTTGAGATAAAATGGTGCTCAGGTAATCCAGTATCATTTTTATCTCAGTTGATGTTGAAGGAATTTGTATCATTTTGTATTGGACAATAGAAAAAGTTAATATTTCAAAACAGTATTAAACCAAAGTAGAACACATTGCTTATGACATACTCTTCCCACGTAGTTTCCAAGATATGTTATAGCAGTTCATTTAACCTATTTACAAGTTCTTTGAGAGTTGTGTATATTTTAAATAATACAGTTTTTAATATAGAGCATAACCTTGGTTTCTAAATTTCATTGGGTATATTTCAAGTTATAAAATAATAAGGCTTTATGGTGTTGTTTTGTTATTTTTCCTTGTAACCCCAAAACCTTGAAATGTTTGGTACATGTAGGTACTCAATAAATACTTATTGAATGGGTGAGTAATAAAATAAGTAACTATAATGGGGAAAATGTGCTAAGATTCAAAGTAAACTAGATAAAAATATCGGTGTGCCTCCCTTACCTGTTATGTAAAAAAGCTATTTCTTACTGTAAAAAAAGCATTCCAACCTAAATACAAACTGAAAATGTGTTGTGTGGTTTCTACATGTCAGTATCATCTGTCCAAAATTTAACTGGTGTCTGGTCACAAGTTCACCTTCTGTATCTTCTTCTGTAGTTGCTTAATTTCTAGATTTATTAGTAGGTTATCAACCCTTCATATTTATACCCAAATTGCAGTTGTTGCTAGGAACCTGGTAAACACTTAGCCAAAATAAAGCAAAAAACTAAAACTAATTGTACTCCACCTTAGGAAGCAATTTCATTTTCAAAACAAATTTTCTTTGTACTCCTCTACTCAACAAAAATAGTGGTGGAGCTGTCTTCCTCCCTCCCAAATTCTGGCATGATAAATATGCATCTGGAGTTCAGGCCTAGGGTTCCAGTGTGGATAAGCAGTTTCGGTCTTGATTTGAATCATCTGAACTCTGGAAAAACTGGTGGAGTGTTGAGTAACACAGGCCAGCAAGTGCAGTGGAAATCATTAGACACAGCTCAAGTACGGTATGGCCTTCATTAGCCCTGCAGTGACTTCAAAAGTTAAAGTTTGGTATTCCTCATGTTGTTTTTAATATATTCTCACAATATTTCCCTCCCTGCAGAATCACTTTCAGTCATATTAGACCAAGCACCCAGTACAGATTCATAGTCAACATTTGTTTCATGTATCAGTACCTTAATATGTATTGTTTCACTTTAAATGTTTTAGATTTTCATGATAATCCTATGAGGGTAGGTTTTGTTACCTGCATATTAAAATGAAAAAATTAAGGCTGAGAGAGGTTAAAAAACTTGTCAGAAGGAATTGAAGTACTGAAGGAGAACAAATCCAGATTTTTGGCGTAGTGTAACTGCTCCATAAGTAGTAGTTCTGACACATTTTTAATGTGTTATCTAGTTTAGTGTTCAAAACAGCCCAATATAGATGAGGAATCTGGTGCACAAAGCAATTAAATAAGTTGCCTAAAATTATTTATACAGTTAGTGCAAGACCTCAGGTTCCAGAGCCCATTGGACTCCAGAGCCTGTGTTCTTAACTGTACTTTGCTGTTCTACTTCCCACATCCAAGGTTCTTTCTACTATACCATGCTACTCTTCTCGATACATTGTCAGGGAGAGGGTATAGGAGCCTTTGGGAGACTGGACAGAGAGGGAAATGGTGTAAGGCAGTCTTAAGGAGAAAAAGTAGTGGAGGTCTGTGGTAGGTTACAGCAGTCCAGAGAAGCAATGTGATACCAGCACACAACTGGGAGTCCATGGCTTCCTATTTCTACCTGTTCCATGAACTTAGTTTCCTCCTTGTGTGATTTAAATAATATTTGAATACACCACACTAGGGCTGCCCTTTTGTTGGTTGTTGGCATTCCTATTCACTCTCTATTTCCGCGGTGCTAGTTCAGTGCAGGCACTAAGCACTGTTGTATTTAAGTTGTGTCTCTTGTCTCTCTTAATGTGATCACAAGCCATTATTGATTACTCTTTTCATATTTTCATTCCTTTTCTTATTTAAACTATTGAGTGTATTCTGAGGTTCAGTAAGTCTATGTAAACCTCAGAATTGGAATTGAGCAAATCACATGGTCAGAGGTCTTAGGCAACAAGCAGTGGTTTTGGGCATTAGAAATAATTCTTGATTCTCAATGTATATTTTTTATAGTATTTTGATTTTTGAACTATGTGAAAATATTGTCTATGTTTAATACATAAAAAAATAATTCTTGAAGTTGAGTTGGTTTCTATGACTTTGGGCTGAGACCTGCCAATTTCAAGTCAACAAATCACCTGGATTTTTTAGACAGTGGCCATTTGCAAGACATCAATATAGGGAGCTGCGTCCTTAAATATTTAAGGACTTAACTAACTACCTGTTTAAAACAGCTTCTGAGCACATACACTGGATTAATAGTAATATAATAGAAATTTCTCCACTCTAACACTTATATTAGAATCAGCTTAGAGGCTTATCCTTTGTGTTGGAAGAGTTAATAAACAGAACTGCTGCCTAGAATGACAGAAAGAAACTTAGGGACTATTTCTTGTCTTGCAGTAGCACGTGTACCATGGGCTTAGTCCTGCCTCTCTGGAGTGACACGCTAATTCATTTGGATGGTGATGGGTAAGAGGTTTCCCTTTTTATCTTCCTACAGAAAGCCAAGGAGTAGGGTTCTATCTTAGTGCTCATTCATTCAGCTGAATGGGAGGCCCACTGAGCCCAACTGAATTGTCATGTCAGCAGCTCAATGAGTTCTTTTAAACTCTGTTTTGTAAAGTGGAGTGAACATGCAACTTGCCAAGGCCTCTCACTTCTGTTCTTCTAGGCCGACTATGGTAAGAATCCAAACAAAGAGGAATTAGTTTGTTGGCTCACTCTAAACTGAGCATGTGGGACTGTTGCAATGCTCTCCCAGAGGATCACATGTTCTGTTTCAAATAGCCTCTTGCTGCCTCTGCCAGCTGTCAGTCGACAGTATAACCCCTTTTCTGTGCCAGTTTCTTCTAGTGACCCTCCACCCCCACCCCTGGTGCTTTTAGATTGTGTCCCAAAGAGACCAAGATGTTTGCTCCAGTTTATAAAACCAGGGTCAGGTTTGCTATGAACCCACAAGACTTCCAAATAGAAATATACAGCAGAACAGCTTGTCTGTAGCTACACCTGGGGAACTGGATGTATTGTGGTTCCCTAACTTCAATGTGGGAGTCCATTCATTCTGCTTAGTAGATAAAATCAGACAATTTGTTGAAGCTTTTCAGCCAAGTCCTATCCTCTAGTTAATGTCTGCACGAAGTGCTTGATGAGACCTTCTACTGAACCAGTAGTTATTAGCCTGGGAAACAACCTTGAAAACTCACAACTGAAATAACCTACTCTTATTTGTGTGTTTTTGTCTTATTCTTTTTTCCTTAGTGGATTCAGCGTATCAACGGACAACAGAGTTCACATATTCAAACCTGTATCTGTGCAGGCAATGTGGTAAGAGGACTTTTAATATCTCTATGAAAGTTTTTAAATATGTTATTGGAACAATATTTTGTGAGAAGTACTATTTGAAATAGTACATTTCTCTATGAAAGTGCTGATCTGTGTGTATAGATTATGTGTGATCTGTTTGTGTGGCTATCATAGTTAAATATAACTTAGTAGTTTAATTTTCAAGTTATCACAGTAGAAGGCCTTGAGCATTGGTAAACAAGTAAAATTCAGAGGTGGGCTTACACTGGAAGATACTTAATAGATTAGATAGTCAGTTGGAAGTGAATTTTATAGGGACACACTGACTAAGTTAATAGCAGTCCAGAGGCAAGTCTAAACATCACACTACTACTGTGCATTAGCTTTCAATTTCTTAAGATAATCAGGGATGGCTTTGATGAAGTTACCTTATAGATAGATTCTTCCATTTAAATTGCTGGCAACTGTTTGCCAGATAGTTTTCATAGTGCAAATAAAGCCTAGAAAAAAAGCATTGTAGTTGTTAATAACCATCAGCTGGGGTATTGACACTTGGGTTACTTATTCTGTGTGTCAAGGCATTGTGCCTAGTGCTTTATTTACATGAATTATATCTAATCATTATACCAACTCCCCAAGAGGTATTATTTGCTCCTTGTTATGGATGAGAAAACTGAGGTTTTAGAGAAGTTACATAACTGGTCTTCAACTATCTCTTACATTTAAACAAAATTGACTCTTACTCTCTTTTTCTAGATTATCCAGGAAAATGATATAATATAACCAGGGAATGATGTCTGTCCCCTGATCGGGGATTTGAGTTTTATTTCCTCATTCAGTTGCCTGTTTTGTAGTAGAAGTCCCCATGAGGAACACAATGGAGAGAATGCAAGCCAAAGAAGAAATAAAGGAGCCTGAAAAAGACTCCAGGGAGATAATTTATCCCTGAATAACAGGATTGAGAGGCATGAAGTGGGTAGGGTTCTAAAACGGAGTCAACTGAACAATTAACAGTCTTAACATTTCATGCAGTCATTGAGGTAGGATAGAGTTTCAGTTCATGTGTTTAGGCCAAATTTTTAGATTTAGGGCATACTTCATAGATAAATATCTCATAGAAAACTTATGAGTGCCTTTGACTAAGACTCAGTTAAAGGCAACTGACCTGTCTGTCCCCAGGTACCAAGTAAAACCAAACAGCATAGGTCCCATAAGTGACAGTGTTTTCAGTTATATTTCAGGGAGAAGTATAAACCAGCCTAAATTCTTAAAACAGTGAAGATTCAGTAGTAACCTTAGTTCAAGCTTGGATGTTCTAAGGTAGACTGACTAGTCCTAGCTCTGTTAGCTAATTGCAGAATAAACTGTCTTTGGTGTACCACATGGAGAGAAGTGAACTGAAAGTCACAGAAGATGTGTAGACCAAAGCAGCATTTAACCAGGTGTCTCCTTCACAGGAGGATACTTACTGCAGCCTCCCATACTGTCAGGCAGCTGAAGTATCTGAGGTGGCTAAGCCTTGAGTGTATTTTAGGGTGTGTGGCATATGCTTTTGAAACATGTGTTTCCCCAATGAAGAAAACATACACTGAATATCCTATACATTGCACTAAGCTGGCCCTTACCTTTGATTCTATATAATAAAATGAAATTCACTGAGAATTCTCTGAATTTGACTTAATTCCCTGAGAATCTGACTTACTTTGAATAATAGAAAGTATTTTTAAGGAAAATTCTGTTTCCCTGATAGTGGACTGGCATGGTTTTCCATGTCAAATTGATAATGGTATTATTTTTTAATTTACATTACATGGGGTTGACAAGTACTCATGGAACAGACATTGTTACATACTATTGATGGGAGAATAAACTACCACAACCTTTTTCGAGAATGACTTGCCGGCATGCCTTATCATTTCCCATGCCGTTTGACCTAGTAATTCTGTTTCTAAGAATTTACCCTAAGATAATAGTCATGGGCGTGTGCAGAAATTCGAACTGCATGAATGTTTGTCAGTGTTCCAATAATAGTGAAAAATAGAAAACAATGTAAATGTCTGAAAAATAGGAATTAAATTATGATATATTCATGTTACTAAGTATATAACCATAAAAATTATCTAGTTAAGCCCTGGCTGGCGTAGCTCAGTGGATTGAGTGCAGGCTGCAAACCAGGCATCGCAGGTTCGATTCCCAGTCAGGGCACATGCCTGGGTTGCAGGCCATTTTCCCCCAGCAACCGCACATTGATGTTTCTCTCTCTCTCCCTCCTCTCCCTTCCCTCTCTAAAAATAAATATCTTTTAAAAATAAAATCTTTAAAAAAAATTATCTAGTTAAGGATATTTATTGACATGGAAAGATGTTGATGACAAAGTATAAAAAGAAAAGAACATGTTATAATAGTATCCAGAATATGGTCATATCTTTATTATAGATCTATGCATAGACAAAGACTGTAAAGATCTATGCTAAAACCTTACCACCGGTTATTTCTGGGCAGCTGGATTACATTGTCTAAAAGAATGCCTAGTTCATAGTTGGAGCACAGTTAGTACTTGTTAAATGAAATGTCTTATTAGCTATAAATTTCTGTTTTTTACCACAGGTCCCTAAATTTTCTAAAGTGAGTATGGATCACTTTTGTTATGAGAGAAAATAAATAAATAAAAAAGCATTCTTAAGAAAAAGATGTAAATGGATTGACCACAAAATTCTCTCATACTGTTCTTTTCTCTGAGGAGGGACTTTAGATCCCTGCTCTTGTGTAACTAACTTTCTGGCATTTCTGTCTTTAGCTTTTCCCAAGTATATAACCAAAAGGTACTTTTCAGGTTTGTTTACTCTTCTTGGGTTCCTGAATTGAGAGTCAGAGATTTAATTAGTATAAGAATAACCAGAGCTGTTCTTAGAAGGTGGCTCAAGTGTATGAATAAATGGTTTAAAGAAACTGGGAGACTAAGGCAGCAAGAATTTTAAATGTCATTAGATCAGTACTTCCTGGACATTAAAGGACATGTCCTCAAGGCTTAGTGACATCTGTCTATGTGATCTTTGTGGAGCCTCCAAGAATCATAGGAAATGTATGCTGTAACATGATTCTGTGCCAAGGGAAACAAATCTTTATATAGTAAATGGTTGCGATCTGTAGTTCTCTGGTGATATAGCATAGCCACAGTGTGCTTCTGACTGTGGAGCCGTGAGTTCAATAGGTATTCGGACCTATTTTTCACCGTTGGGTTGTCAGTTCCTGTTCTCCTCTACCTCCACCCGAATAATGCCTCATATCTTTCAGCAAGAACTGTCTATTTGATTGCTTTGAATAAATAATATACTAAAATCAGAATCAGAGAATCTTGAATTCCAGGGAGTAGATTCTCCAGAGGCCAAATTCTATAGGATTTAAAAATTGGAACAGTTTGGGGTCATGTGAATTACTGGCCTTTTGGTACCCCATAATTCTACAGTGCTCATTTCCCTGCATATCTTTCAGGTCTGCACTACAGAGTTTACACAAGGCTTGTGAAGTGGCCAGAATGCATAACTACTACCCAGGCAGCCTGTTTCTCACCTGGGTGAGTTATTATGAGAGCCATATCAACTCAGATCAGTCATCAGTCAATGAGTGGAATGCCATGCAAGACGTTCAGTCCCACCGGCCCGACTCTCCAGCTCTCTTCACTGATATGTAAGTCAGTTTGCTGAGGGTCACGGAAGTGCTCTCTGTTGTGTCCTGGGGTGTCGTAAGCATCATGTTCCTCCTTAATCTCTGCTGTTGGGGGTTAGCCACAGTATTAGTCATTGTCTACACTACACAACTACCATGTGAAGAACCCTGTTCTTTCTGTTGTCTGCAGAGGCCTTAGGAGTTTCACTCCTGGGCACAGTGCAGTCTCCATAGATAAGAATAGCAATAGCTGAAGTCTGCCTTTGCATTATCTGTGAAAGAAACATTTGGTAAGCAAATTAGTGACAAAGAGAACCTTTTACAAAGATGTTTCCAGTCAATTTAAAAAGAATGCCTAAGTTGTTACTCTAATTCTAAACTGATTTATTTTCAGAATTTTTTTTAATTTTATAATTTCACGTGTCTTACTCGTCCCACCTTTACCTTGTTAAGTCTGGCTCAGTAAGATTTTATCCAATCTCCCTGGTGTGCTGTGAGTTAAATAAAGGCCTAAGGTGGAGCTTATATTTATTTTCTTTTTAGGTCTGTGTGTTGAAACTTATGCAACAATTTTATAAATTTTTTCACACTTAGTTCCTGCTTTGGAAATCAATCAAGATGTTTATTTTGCTCTGAATTGATCTTTCTGCAATTCCAAGCTATTCTATAGCCGGGAAAGAAGAATAGCTACTTACACTATCTGACCTTACAAATCTTCATCTGCATATTCCTAATGTGATACCAAAATAGTTCATGATGTTTTTAAATGCTTAATTTAGACAATTAATAAGTGATTTTTGACTAGGTAAGGTGAAATTTCCAAGAATTGTGTGAACAGAGCAGACAATCAGTGGAAGCTTTTTTGCATAGGGTGTTACTGGCACTGGGACCTCTTCTTCATTAGCCTTAGTCTTTTCAAGATCCCACAGTAACAGAAAATATAAGGGTTAGTTTGGCTTTCAGAGTCTTGGGAAATGTTACTGATTTCTTGCTTCACAGCTGATTGGTAGGTATCAGAGGAATGGATGTCACATCTGACTCAAAAATGGACATCCTGAACCAGACTTAAATAAGAGAGAGAAAACATGTCTTATTTTTCATGATTTTATTAGAGAAAATTTGGAAATTACAGTACAAAAAAAAAAAGAAAATCGACCATAATTTCTCTATATTCCCAAACAAAAGAAATAATGTAAAATGTAGTCACTGGCACATGGTAGAGACTCATTAAATGTTAGTTCTTAGTATGTACACCATAATCCCAGTTTTAAGATAACTTAATAAACAAATTTTTATCTGTTCATAGAAAAAGACTTTGAGCTGTCAGTTACTGTATTGATAATGATTGTCTCTGATAAGGATTTTTAGTTTCTTTTGTTTTTATGTATTTCCCAAATTTTTCTTCAGTGAGATCAAGGGAGAAAATGTGTTTGTGTTGTAATGCTTTTTCCATTCTCATTTCCTTCCTAAATTGACTAGAAAAACCTTAAAAAGAATGCTGAGAACACAGAGAGAATGTGTGCCAAAATGGACTTAAATGCTCTACTATGAATAAAGTTTATGTTTTAAAATCCAAGGAAGGGGAACAAGGGAACATATATGTGGTGCCTCTGGTTTATGTCTAATGCTATGCCATGCACTTCATACAGGGTATCTCATTTAATCCTCAGGAGAACCTCATGAGGCAGATGTTATTACTGTTCTTATTTTATATGAAAGGGAAGAGGCTCAGAGAAAGGAAGGAATTTGTTCAAGTTCACATCACTAGTAAGTAGTAAGACTGGGATTAAAACCTAGATGTGTCTGCTCCCAAACTACTCTGCCTCAAACAAGTGTGAAGGATTTGAATAAAGATTGCTAAACTAGGGAATCTAACCATGCATACATGTGCTAAAATGTTTTTATATCAACATTTCTCTTTAATAGAAGACTGAAGTATATACTTTCTACCATTATCTATGTCTAGGAAAAATGGTGGGGAAGATGATTAAGAATTTTAATTCTAGTCAAGATGGGGAGGCCTTGGCTGATTGCAAGGAAATGACACAGGTATTAGCTGTATTCTGCAGAGTTCATGAGAAACTAAAAGCCAGAGTGGTAGGGAGCCCCAAGGTTGTGGGGTCAGAACATCCATCTTTGGAGATTACTGAGGCTATTTTTGTAGCCAGTGATAAGGCTGTAGGCAGCAAGGGCAGGCAGAATGCCTGAAGGCTTAGTCCATGTCCATCTCCAAATAAGGAGGTACAGAGCAGATACCTTTCTTGAGTAGGTAGGAGGGGTAAGATGAGACAGAAGTACTCTCTGTCAGCCTCACTCAAATTCCGCATAATATGAAATAATGCTTTTAGAGAAAAGCATCCAGTTACATTGAACCTATACCTGTCTAGTAATTGGAGAATCAGCTTCCTAGTTTGATTTCCTATTAAAGTTCCAAGGGTAATTTTATTTTTAAAAGAGTCAGAAGATGAAAGGAAGCACCATAATCCTGCAGGTAGAGTGTTAGGCTGGGCTGAGAGTTCTGGTTCTCTTGCCAGTGCGTGTGATCATTGGCATGTCATTTAACTCTTCAGCTGTTTATTTCCTTTATCTGTAAAATGAGGATAACAATAATAAAAATTTCACAAAGATATTGTGAGAGCTTTTGTGAAAATGAAAGCATTTTGGATAGAAGTACTCCAGATGGTTAATCCTGAAAACATATTTTGGAAGAGAATTTGCCTCCTTGAAAGAGGCAGAAATCATTCTTCCCTCTTTCCTATCTTCTAGAACCATAGCAATGAATGAATAATGGATATTAAGTGGTATTTTATGCTACAGAAGACCCAGTTCTGTAGTGGGTCACACCATTGGCAAGTGGTACTCAGGGGTACTTGATGGGGAAATATGGATTATGGTCTATCATTAAAGTATTACATTCAATATAGCCTATTTGTCTTTACTGCTTCATGGATCTACATATGTGAATATATTTAAGAGCTTCTATACATGTACAACCTCTTCAGATAATAATTTCTACATGTTTATATTCTATACATTCTAAAAAGAAACTTTAAAAAGCATTGTTTTCTTTTGGACATTCCTCCAGAGTATAAATTTAAGGGTAATAGAGGCAAAGCCTGCCAACTTGGAAGCGTAATCAAATGGCACGTTCATTAACTTCAGTTAAATTCCTGCCTAAGAAAAATCACCATTTCTCTCTTCTCAGACCAACTGAACGTGAGCGAACAGAAAGACTAATTAAAACCAAATTAAGAGAGATAATGATGCAGAAGGATTTGGAGAACATCACATCCAAAGAGGTAAGAGACCTTAAGTCTTCATTGTTTCAAGGCTAGGGAGGAGTGGAATAAGGGTTGGGCTAGAAATGGTGAGTGATTGAAAGTACAGAGGGACTTTGCAGAGAGTATAACATGTCATCTTTGTTTCAGATACGAACTGAGTTGGAAATGCAGATGGTGTGTAACCTGAGAGAATTCAAGGAATTTATAGATAATGAAATGATAGTGATCCTCGGTCAGATGGACAGCCCTACCCAGATATTTGAGCACGTATTCTTGGTGAGTCTGGGGCTGCTGTAAGCGGTGTGCTGAAGCTCGTCCGTCCTGACTCGTGGGTGGTGGGTGCCGCTGTTCATTTTTTTTATATTTAAGTAAAAGGTAACTTACACTAAAAACAAAGTTAGTAGATACTCAAACCTCATCAGTTTCTAATTCTTTTGTTATTTTCTATGCTCTCGAGTTTATTTATGTCTATTATATGGTGGAAATGTTGTTTAATGGTGAGCTTCTGCTCATCTGTCCCCAGTTTCTCATTCAGTGACATCATGAAATTGACTATGGTGGGAAAATTTACACCAAGGAAATTGGCAGATGCTACAAATCAGGTCTTTCTTCCCCGTGGGTTATTAAATATTTCTCTGTTCTTCATAATAGTGAAAGTCAAAAGCAGACCAATCCATAATAGTTTTCTACAGTGTATCCAAATAGCATGATCCTTCAAGGATGTCCAACCTTTTAGCGTCTCTGGACCACACTAGAAGAAGAGTTGTCTTGGGCCACACATTAAATACATTGCAACTTGTAATCACAAAAAAATCTCATAGTTTTTTAAGTAAAATTAATGATTTTATGTTGGGCCACATTCATAGCCATCCTGGGCCACAGGTTGGTCTCCCCTGCTTATGTCAATGTTTCAAATCTGCCAAATACGTCTTAAGGTCTGATGTATCCAAACAGAGCAAGTGGGAACAACTTACAGCTGAGCAGCTATTAGACTTTTAAGCATTTTAAACCTTGTAGCTACATTTTGAGTCCCCCAAAGACGTTTGTGATTACCAAAAATTTGGTAGCTTAAAATTGTTCTTCGTGGTTCTTGAACAATCAGTAACCTGTAATTAACCCAAGGAGACCTCTCTGACAGATGGATTAAAAAAGCTTCTAAAATCCTAAGACACATATTTCTCCCAAATGTTAAGAGTTCCAGTTTTCATCTGTACATAATAGTGGGAACAAGGTTAACAGGGACAATTAAAATTGGAGAGTGGAGGGTGGGAAGATGCCAGATCCTTGTTTTTGTTTCCATTTACCACACAGTTTGACCAAAAATGCTAACGAGGAACTAAATTCGATGGATTTGAATTTCACATCATTTTTCTTGTGAGGACATGTGTGTACTGTGAAATGATTAGAAGCTGGGAAATAGGAGGGAAGAAGAAGAAATGCACACACAGAAACTAAACTGAATCATCTCACCCTGAGTATTCAAGAGTTTTATTTCACCAAGCAGTCAGACTTTGTGTCATGGAAGGCTTGTGCCCTGAATTAACTTGTGACACTCTCAAGTGTGTGTGCTTATAGTGACTCATGTGGTATATAGCTGTGAAATTACTCATGAAAAACTGTGAGCCTGGAGGGGAGCTTCTTTTCCATTACTTTAACTTGACCAATGTGCGTTGCCACTTCTGGATGTGCATCATTCTGCAAAGCTGTCATTGACCTTTCCATTTGTAAAGCACCTGGCTTTGCTGTCTTTTGTGTATACTTCCACAAGGACTCAGGTATTCCTTGCTCTTGTGTTGTCGGAAAGAATTTGTGTGTTATCTATAGAAAACGTATGAGTCATTCATTCAAATAGACCCTGCCCCCAACTGTCTTCATGTGTCATGACATTTTTATGAAGGGCTAGTACCCGTAGCCATGAATAGCTCATGCTTGTAAGTGACCAAAACTGTAAACTTAACTTTGCCATTGATCTTGGATTTTAATACCTAAAAGTATATAGACATGACTATCAAATACAGTCAGTATCTGACTGGTCACCCTGTTTAATGTCAGTCATACTTCCCTGTTTCTCTGCTACCACCCCTTAAAGAACTTTCTTCCTTACCCATCTCTTCAAAGAGTATGTTTTAAGGACATATAAACAAATTTTAATGGTACTTGAAACAGAAAGAACAATTCAGTTCTTCCCAAATTACACCTTCTAATCGACTATAAATTTCTTATTACAAAAATAATTCATGTTCACTGTAGAAAACTTAGAAAAATGTAAAAGACAATAAATAACATTTAATTGTCACCAAGAGATGAGCTCTGTTATCTTTTATTATATAATACTGCCTTTCAGTCTTTATTAATTTTTTAGATATATGTTTTTGAAAAAAAAATATTTTTGAAAAAAGGAAAATCTTTTCTGCCTCAGTTACAACTTTGTTTTCAAGAGAATGGACACGTTCTTTGTACTGTGAATATTTTTCTTATTTGAGAGGGAAAAACTTTAAAACTGGAGAATCCTGAAATTTAACTCTCGTCCAACAAAATAAGTAGATGAACAGGTTGTCTAAACATCTTATATTCTTTCCTTGATGGCTTCCTCCCTTTGTTTGTACCAACAAGTCCTGTGTCCAAACTTCTATCTTCTCCAGTGAGTCTCTGCTCTGCTTGCTTTCCCAGCAGTTGACACAGGAAAAGAGGTCTTATCCAAGCTGCGAATGGTGGTGTTAATTTTCTGCAAAGTCATTTCATCTTGTGCGTAGCTGCCATGCCTGGAGTGAAAGTAGATTGTGTGAAGGGAGGCAGCAGGATTTCTCCCTCCCTGTGGAAGAATGCTCAGCTCTGTGATGCACTGCACAGAGATGTTTATTTGGCAAAGTATCCAGCTGGTATGGAGAATAAAAGTGTAGAGCATAGTTTAAAGAAAATCTGAAGAGAGGATTCATTGGTTGGAAGCCAGGGTATTTCCAGAAAAAGCTTTTCCACGCCCTTAAGAGTGTACTATTTCTCTGAGCTGGAAGCCTTTGACCAACCAAATCTCAATATCAACAGCTCTCCTGGAGGCTGTCTGATTTGGCTGAGAAAAAGCTAGTGTGAACGGAGACCCTTTGCAGAAAAACTTTCTTAGTTAAACAAGGGAAACACGGGAGTATTGGACACACAACCAATAATTTTGTTTGTGGTACTTGCTTCAGCAGTACATACAATAATTTTGCTCATGAAAAAGGGTAGTCAGAATTTTTACTGCTGATATTTTTTTATTTAAGATTTAACATTACACATTGTTTTAGAATAGTGTTTATTTTCCAAAGACAATTAAGCCTCAAATTTGTGGTTACTTTTTACAGTAGGTACAGAGAAATGGAGGGTATGTGAATAGGTGAGGCAGTAACCAAATAGACTCTTTTCATTATATTCATGATTTTTGTCCTTCTGCTAGATGTATAAGATACAGTTAAAAGAAATCTTGTGCCTGGTGGCCACAGTGATGTGGCTTACAGTGTTGAGGCTGTAGATAGGATGAAGAAGATACAGACAGGGATAGCAGTTCTTGGAGATTATGTCAAGTTGTATTGATTTTAGCAGAACACCAGTACACTTCTTATCTGTCATAAATGAGCTCTCCTCTTTTGTTTTGCTGGGAACATTCGGACCTCAACAGGGCTATTTCCTGAGGATAACAACTGAAAATAAATCAGTCATTTGGGTCTTTGGGCCAGGGTACAGTGTAGGGGAACCACAGTGAAAAGATGGAGATGAATTTATTTAAAAGTGTATTATAGTCCCAAGATTTCATTTTACATTTCAGGAAGATTAGAAAATTATTTGCATAATTACATAGAACATGGTAAAAAAAACCCACGGAATTAAGTCATTGTAAGCCTGAGAAGCAGAGAGAAAAAAAGACTGAGTCTGTGGAAGACCCTAGGGGGCTAATATGAATGGCATTCATATTGAGGGCAGAAAAGTAATTATACCACAGTGACTCCAGTTCTTTCAGGTTGAACTCCAAGCAGCCCTAACCACAGCCCAAGTCACTTTATACAGGCTTCACTGAGTCAATAGCCAGGGCTTTTATTTATTTTGTTTCCGAATATGTGTCATTTCTGATTATTAAATTGAATTTTCTCTGGACAAGTAGATAAAGCCATGGACTTTCTCCATCACATCAGGGTTATTTCCATCTAGCTGGACAGAGTTCCTCAGAGGATTTAAATTTCTAAATTAAGAAGTTAGGTTGTCATATTTCTCTGGCTCCAGTTTAGCCAGTCAACCCTTTATTGCTTGGCTTCTGTCTCCTTGAAGTCTTCTGTAGTTCTTGCCTCTTTCTTTGGTGTGGGAGCTAGTTTTCTAAGGTTGAGCATAATACCTTCAGAACCATCCATATTTTTTAAAGCAAGTCAGCTGAGCCCTAGTCTGCAGAAAAGATGAGTTTCCAGTCACTTACAGGGCTTCGGTATAGTATTCGTGAGACCTTCCAGTGAAGTGGCTAAAATACATTCCACTTGTAATATTGTGATAGTATTTGTATACAGCTGACAGTTTTCAAAGTCCTTTATTTACTTATTTCATTTAATCATTCAACTAACATTTGTTGACCCTTTTTATTGTGCCAGGCATGAAGCTAGATATTTGTGGAGTATGATCTATTTCCATAAGGAGGGACTAAGGAACCATATCAAATAGATATTCACAGAAAGAAAACCAATGGAATAAGGATATAAAGGTGACCCTTGAATTAGACGAGTAAAGGAGGTCATTAGGAACATTAACAAGAGTGATGAAGGAGGGCATAAGCCACAATGCTGTGGGTTGAAACACACAGGAAATGAAGAATTGGAGAAAATATTAGATTATGTTTCTGTGAGTCTTGGATATGAGGGGAAGGAAAAAGGACAGTGTGTAGAGGAGGATTCAGAATGAAGAGAGGGTTTTTCCACTTTAATATGAGAGAAACTGGGTTCTTTGTTCATTGACTTATAAACAGCAGAAATTTATTCTCACCGTTCTAGAGGCTGAAAGTCTGACATCGGGGTGCCTGCATGTTCAAGTGAGGGCCCAGGTTACAGAGTTCTCTTTGTATTCTCACATAGCAGAAGGAATTGGGAGAAACTGTACTTGCAATTTGAGAGGCAGGTACCCATTCGATCTGTAGGAGTAGGGTGGGAGAAGTGTTCCATTTTATAGATAAGGAAAGTAAACACAGGTTAAGTAGTTCATTCAACTCCCCACAATAGGAAGGGGAGTTGGGACTTGAACCGAATCTTCTAATGCTAAATTCCATGGAATGCATAATTCTGAAATAGGTAAATTCTCATTTTCAAGTGTTTGTCTTTTCAAATGACATGAACAAATAGCTTAAAGATAGAAATGGACCTGAAATATTGAAAGTTTGCTCACTTTTACTCTTAAAAGAAGTGGAAATTGAAATTACACTGAGATAACATTTCACACCTGCTAGATTTGCAAAAATTCAAAAGCTTTAAACACATTTTTGTTGGCAAGGCTCTGGAAGAACTGGCACTCTCATACATTGCTAGTGGGAATGCAGAATTGTTCTAAACTCTATGGAAGAGTATTTAGCAATGTCTCTAAAAAAAACTATAACATTTACCCTTGACCCAGAAATCTTGCTTCCACAAATATGAAACATCATTCACAAGAGAGTGGTGTAATAAACTATTATATCACTACCCAATGAAGTACTGTGCAGATGTAAGAAAGAATAAGGAAGATCTATATGAACTATGATATGGAGTGGTTTACCATATATCATACATTTGAAAGTGAAGAGTAAAAAATGTTTATGTAGTATACTATTTTTATATAAGATGTAGTATAGGTATATATTTGCTTATATATTTTCTTCAAAATAGAACATAGGTAGAATAAGCCAGAAACTAATGAAAATGGTTACCCATGGGGAATGAAGAGATAGGGGTAGGAGTAAGACTTCAACTTTACTTTTATTTATTTATTGTTTTTTAATCCTTACCTGAGGATATGTTTATTGCTTTTAGAGAGACAGGAAGGAAGGAGGGGGGGAGAGAAAGAGAGAAACATCGATGTTTGAGAGAAACATTGATCGGTTGCCTCTTGTACTCACTCCAACTAGGGATCGAACCCACAATCTAGGTATGTGCCCTGACCTGGAATCGATCCCCACAGCCTTTTGATATATGGGATGATGCTCCAACCAACTGAACCACCCAGCCAGGGCTCAAGTTTACTTTTTTTTTTAATTTTTTTATTTATTTATTTTTAGAGAGGGAAGGGAGGGAGGGAGAGAGAAAGAGAGAAACATCAATTTTGGGGGCCATGGCCTGCAACCCAGGCATGTGCCCTGACTGGGAATCGAACCTGCGATACTTTGAAGTTTACTTTTAAATATAGTTTTGGTTTCCAACCATGTGAAAGTTTTGTATATTCATATAAATTCAAATAAAAAAGAATGGAATTGAAAAATAAAAATTATTTTTTTAAAAATGAATGGAAAAATTGAGTACAAACAGAAACAAATGATTCAAATGTATATCAAATTAATAACCTCACAGAAAAAGATAGATTTAAATCACTTTAAAGCATAGTACTCTGATTGTACCCCTTAGTAGGGTGTAATTTAAAAAAGAGAACTGCAAAGAAAATTTGAACTTAACAGATTTGTTGTTGGTTGTGGTGTTGGCGTAATATTTGAAACTATTTTGTAAGTAAAGCAAATGAGGTGTTGGGAACCAAGGTTTTCACCATGGGGTTGGATGATAAAATGATGTGGGGAGGGACAAGAAAGAAAGCACCTTGCAGTTTTACATTTGAATCAGAGGTACCAGTATAAATTGATTATATATTTGGAAATATTTGCCAGATCTGTATACTGAAAAATTTTAGAACTAGTGACACCCAACAGTTATGAAGGCACCTAATTTTAATATGTAGATCTTGATTAGAAAGTACCATTCTTCACTAAAAGAAGCCCGGGCTTCTTGGAAAAATGGTGAGTTTCACTCACAAAGTGAGTCTGAAACAATTTTTTTTTTTGTACCAGAAAGTAAGGAATTGCTAAAGGCTAATGGAGTCATGTCAAAACAAGCCTGCTTGAAAATATTCCCATTGGCCAAATTCAGGACAATTTGAGTGTCAAAGGAAAAAAGTGGTGATAATAGATTATAACAGTGAATACAAAAAGAATTCAAGAGTGCATAGTAACACTCAACTGAAGGGTAGAAACATTGTTTAAATGAAGCTTTCTTTTACAGAAAAATGCCAGCTAACATGCAGAGGGAATGATGGAATTAGAAAATCACCATTTTCTAACCTCCAATAAAAAAATTGATTTGGGCAAGATCAGCAATTGATGCTAAAACCATACTTAAAAGATCATTGTGAAACAGAATATTCACGTGGCTTCAAAGATTACTTATACCTAAAAATGACTTTGTAAAGAAACCTATACAGTAGGAGGATATACCAGACACAAAGATACTACAAACAGTTCAAAGTCAGCCTGACAAACAGTGGGACAAACTGACACTATGTGCCTCATGATTTGATGCAGTAGAAGTACATAACATCAGCCTTGTAATATTCTTGCCAAGAATCCTTGACCTGAATCTAGTTATCAGGAAGCAATCAAATCCAGATTGTGAGGAGTTCTCTCAAGATTACAGACCTGTAGCCTACAAAAATGTCAATAATGCAAAAAAGACAAAGGTAAAGATGGACTGTTCTACATTAAAGGAGATAGAGACATGCAACTAAATGCAAAGTGTGATTTATTTTTAATTTATTGATTTTAGAGAAACATCAGTTTGTTGTTCCACTTACTTAGGCATTCATTGGTTCATTCTTTTATGTGCCTTGACCAGGAATTGAACCCTCAACCTTGGTGTATCAAGACGATGCTCTGACCAGCTAAGCTACTCAGCTAGGGCCTAAGCATGATTCTTGATCGAATGAATATAAAGTATATTTTGAGGACAAATTTTGAAATTCAAATATGGGTGATAGGTTGTTATTTTATTAATATTATCTTTCTTGGTTGTAAAAGTAGAATTATGTAGGAGAATGTTTTTGTTCTTAAACAATGTATAATCAAGTATTGAAGGGAAGTATCATGATGCTCAAATTATTTTTAAATAGTTCAGGGGAAAAAAGTAGGAGATACATATTGAAAGAAAGGGAAGAAGAGAAAGCAAATGTGTTAAAATATAAAAGATTGGTGTATCTTCCAGATAATCTGTAGAACCTCCTTAAATTTTGCATATCATATTTCCCTCATTTGTCAGAAGCTGCTGTTTCACTCTTTACACACACACACACTACTCCCCCCACTCCTTATATGCAACATAATCCAATAGAAAGAGTGTGGGCTTTAGAATGAAATCTAAGTTTAATTTCTAATAATGCCACTTTGTTCATTCAACAAATGTCTATTGACTACCTGCCAGGTGTCAGGCAGTATACAGGGGTTTCCATAGGGAACAAGAGAAGCTTACATTACAGTGGAAGTTCGAGGGGGGGTAGTAAATAAGCCCGTGAATAAATACACAAATAAAAATTGTGATACATGCTTTTGAAAAAATCAGAGTATTCTAATAAACAAGAATAACAGACATTTAACTTAGATTGGAAGATGGTCAAAGGCACATTTCCAGCAGTGTGATCTTAAACAGAAATTATTTTAATTCTACGAGGGTCGGTTTTCTTATCAGTAAAAATGAAGATAGCTTTCTTACTCTGTCATTTGTGAAAACTAAACATGGTAACATACATATAAAGTACCTGGCACATAGAGTGGAAATTCAGTGATGATATCAGTGTTCTTTTTAGAAACTCTTCTTCCCTCACAAACCTCCTGTTCAAGTATTGTATTTGGTTCATTAGCTAATACTCCCTAACCTTGTCCTTTTGGTTCCACAGGGCTCCGAATGGAATGCCTCCAACTTAGAAGATTTACAGAACCGAGGGTAAGCATCACTGTTTTACCTCTACCAGTTTCGAGTCAAAGAGGTGTCAGTGAGTTACTTTAAGCTAAAGAGTTGTTTCCCTTTGGTTCGAATCAGGTACAATCTAGTAAGAACTAAAACTGCTGTTCTCCCACTGTTTCATCCTCCCACCTTTCAAGAAAGATCAATTGTTTCAGTGGCAAGGCTTTCAGAAACAAATGTGTAAGCCTTTCATGCTGTACCAAACCAAATGGACTGATTGGTTCCTTTTTAAAAAACAACTTTTTTTAGAGCAAGTGTTCACAGCCAAATTGAAGGGAAGGTACAGAGATTTGCCCTATACCCCTGCCCCACCACATGCATAGCCTCCCCCGCAACCCCGTTGTCAATACACACCACCAGGGTGGTGCATTTAATGTAATCAATGGCCCTACACTGACATATCATAATCACCCAAAGTCCATAGCTTATGGTTTATTCTCGGTGTTGTACATTCTGTGGCTTTGGCCAAGTGTATAATGTATCCATCATTATGGCATCACAGAGTATTTCCACTGCCCTAAAAACCCTCTATGCTCCATCCATTTATCCCCCCACTTCAAATCCCAGCAACCAGCAATCTTTTTACTGTCCCTATAGTTTTGCCTTTGGCTCCTGTTTTTATGTTAGAGTATGCGAAACTGCATATGTTGGTTTCACAGCTGTTCATTCAATTGAGCATCTTTTGTGGCCAAGCACAATGCTAGGTGCTAGAGATCTAAAAATACATGAGACTCAGTAAGGTGCTTGCCAACTAAGTTATAAATGTAAACTGGACAAGATTCTGAAATTGAACAAGAGGACCTACCTTGTATTAAGAAATGTGCTCCTCAACAGCCTGGTTATTGAGTTTTATTGTAGCAATTGAGACCATAGTGAACATTCAGCAAACAAAAGTCTGCCATTCTTTCCTTTTAACTTCCTAGCTAATGCCTAAATTCTTTTATTGTACTTGGCCTTGGGAGGTCAGATCATCCCAACAAGAGAAGAGAAAATCATGTCTGGAAAATGGCCATGCTAACTCTTCATTGTAGAGAGAGATAAGACTTACTAAGACACAGATAGTGATGGCAGCCTGGCTGGTTGTGGGCTGCCGGTTTTCTCAGCTACAAGTCAGCCTTTTGGTTATCTTTAACCTGATTAGATGCATACTCCTTCCTTTTCCCCCAGAAGAAAGGCATGTCATAATTGCTAAAATGAACTTGGAGCAGGACTCAAGCCAAATAATTATAAAAAGAGTTCCAGGGGAGGGAATCTGGTTACTTAATTTAATATATTAAAATAAATAGAACTTGGAAAGTTTAAATTGATAAGGATTAAGTCTAGACTTCTTGAAAGCAGAGACTATTTTAGTTTTGTGTAAAATATACATCTACCTAGCTCAGAGCTTAATAGGGTACTCAATAAATGTGAAAGAATGATAGAAAAAATGACAGACTGTGGTTTGGGGAAAGTAGCACCTAGGTACAGCATTTAATATGAAATCTGAGATTTGATCTAGCAGTGCTGGCCAAGTGCATTGAATCACATCATGCATACATACACTTTGACTTCAGAATACACTTTGGCTTTTGACTTACAATCCCAGCTGGAAATGAGACCTTTTCATCTCATTTACTACTTATAAGGCTGAATTATAAAATGCAGGGGGGTGTGTGTGTATTTGTTTTAAAAGACAGTATAGTTGGATAGTCATATACCAACTTAGATCTTGTTTCTTAAATGTACTAGTTCTTAAACTTTAGTGGGTGAAGAATTACAGTTCAGGGACCCGTACACCAAAACATTTAAGGGATTGAGTATAATTTTGATATAAAGGCTATTTTCACCAGTCTACTGATTTTAAAACCCCAAGTGAATTGCTAGTCTATATGGAGATGACAAAGAAATTTCAAGGAGCGCCAATTCCAATTGGAAGTGGCTGCCTAGAGTTCTGTAATAAAAAGGATTGGGAAGTTCTGTTCTGCTATAATCCATTACTGAAGTATGGAATTGGAGGTGAGAGGTTGTTCATTTTTATTTTAAATAAAATAAGAGAAGTGTGCTTGCCTTTTTCTCCCTGAGTTTTATTGAGATGTACTACATATACTATACAGTTCACCCATTTAAAATGTATACTTCAGCCCTGACCAGTATGGCTCAGTTGGTTGGGCATCATCCCACAAAGTGAAAGGTCGCAGGTTTGAATCCCAGTCACAGCACATTCCTGGGTTGCAGGTTTGGTCTCTGGTTGGGACACATACAAGAGGCAACCAATCATTGTTTCTCTCTCCTCTTTCTCCCTCTCTTCCCCTTCCTCTAAAAATAAATAAAATCTTTTTTAAAAATGAAGTGTATACTTTAGTTGTTTTCAGTACATTCACAGTTGTGCAATAAGCAGTTTAAAACATTTTTCAACCCAAAAAGAAAGCTTGTACTTTTTAGCAGTCACTCCCATTCCCTTCTTTCCCTTAGTCCCTAGAAACTACTAATATACTTTCTGTATCTATAGATTTGCATATTCTGGACATTTCATATACTATAAATGGAATCATTCAATATGTGGTCTTTTAAGAATGATTTTTTTAACAACATTGTATTTCAAAATTTACTAATGTAGCATGTTATTAGTACTTTATTTCTTTTTTATTGCAGAGTAATATTCTATAATATACCACATTTTGCTTATCCATTCATCAGTTGGTGGACATTTAGGTTGTTTCTACTTTTGACTATTTTGAATATTGCTATGACCATTCATGTACAGATTTTTAGATGGATTTATGTTTTAATTTCTCTTGACTTTCTACCTAGGAGAGAAATTGCTGGGTCATATGGTAACTATGTTTAGCCTTTAAGGGAACTGCTAGACTCTTTTCCACAGTTGCATGTGCTTGCTTTTTTAATTTTACTTTTAAATCCTTTCTAATGAAGGCCTTTGATGCTATGTTAAAACAGATTCAAATCAGGTCCCAGAAACAATGTTGGTCTTTTCACCTTAACCACAGAATTGGTTAGCTATAGCTCTCCCTTTCTTTTTCTTTTTTCCTAAGATTTTATTTATTTATTTTTAGAGAGAAGGGAAGGAAGGGAGAAAGAGAGGAGGAGAAACATCCATGTGCAAGAGAAACATGGATCAATTGCCTCTTGTACCCCCAACTGGGGATCTGGCCAACAACCCAGGCATGTGCCCTCACCAGGAATCGAACTGGTAACCTTTTGGTTTGCAGGATGAGGCCCAACCCACTGAGCCACACCATTCAGGGAATGACTCTCCCTTTCTGTCGTCATTTCTCTGACTTGGGAGATTGGGTTTGTAGAATCCTGCAGATGGTTCTGAGAAGGAAGCAGCTTCTGCAGAGAAATGAGCCCTTGTTGTCTTGATGGAGTAAACTCCAGTGATGTCTAAGTCCACACAACATTGAGAAAAGATAAGCATTCAGCAAATTAAATCCAAGCCTTTATTAAGATTGTGTAGTGGGAGAAATAGCAGGAAAAAAAATGATACAGAAACCCTCTTCTGCAGGCCTGTCAGTATGGGAGAGCTCTCAGACACATCTGCTGCCATAGCAGCCAGGAATGCAGCCTAGAGAGTTCAAGAGAGTTTTAAGTCCAACTTTCCTGACCCTCCCAGCCCTGGCCTCATTTGCATTTCCTGTAGTTTAGAGAGAGGAGCAGAGCAAAATCTGACAATCTGGCATTTGGGAAGACAGGAGGAAATTTTCCCCTTTTCTTGAGATTCTTGATTAAATACAAATGACTTCCAAAGAATAAATTATGTTGCTGGTAATTTTAGTGACTAAAGAGGAATTGTCACATCATAGAACTTAGATTGAACCTTTGGAGTAAAATATGAGACATGTTTTCAAAAGACTATCAAAGATGAGATTGTGTAACTACATAAACTGAAAATGGAATTTAGATGTTGAACTTGGTAACTTTTCTTCCAGTAACTCCCAGATGCCCAGGTATGTCCAGAACCCTGTTAAACAGTTTCTGTGCTAAATAAGTGGAGACTCTTAGTGTCTTAGCTTTCTTCGGCATTTTAGTGATTAATTTCAGCTTAGGGAGTAAACAAATTTTAAGTAAGAAAAACAGTGCTGGAAATTGGATTTCGCCTAAGTAATGGAGCCAATATTCTCCCTTGGTTTCCTTGCAGGGTGCGGTATATTTTGAATGTCACTCGAGAGATAGATAACTTCTTCCCAGGAGTCTTTGAGTATCATAACATTCGGGTATATGATGAAGAGGCAACGGATCTCCTGGCTTACTGGAATGACACTTACAAATTCATCTCTAAAGCCAAGTGAGTAATGGGTCCTGAACACATTCTTACCCTTGTTGTTTGTGTACCATATGTGGCTGGGGCCTGAAAGCTATAGATAACTTACTGAGGGTACTTGGGAAAGGGGAAGTAAAGAAAAGACTGAGATTTCTTAATCCTAGGGGAAAATGACAAGCGGCTTAATACTTTTCCTTTAAGTAGATAAAGCCCCTGGAAGAAGATGACCTCATGTTGGCTCTTCCCATTGAGCACAAAATAAGAGTAAATAAACTTAAGCTGCAACAAAGGAAATAGAAATGAGAGAAACGAGACATTCTGAATGAGATGCTTAAATTACCACTGGAGATATTTTAAAGTTATATAATAGAAATTATTCCAGATTATTAGACTGCGGGTTCTCCTCTCTGTGAACAAGGAGATAAACATAGTGCGCTTTGGAAATCTTTTCTTTCTTTTGTTTTTTTGGTTTTTTTTTTTGTTGTACTTTTATGATATTCTAAATAGTGAAACTTTTCTCTGGCCTTTCTGTTGTCTTCCTTAAATTAATTAGCCCTTTTAAACAAAATTTAATTGGTCCTTTTAGTGCAGCTATTTGATGGTATTGATGTAGTGTTTAGTATTAATTAGTATTAATATGTCAACACTTTTTTTTTAAGTCTCTGGGGATCTCCTTGCCTTTAATACAAGGAACCACAAAAACTCAGGTTGGCCACACCCCCCCTTCAGACGGGACAATGTTCAAATCATCCTGGCAGAAGACAAACACTTCAGTTTTTAAAGTGCACAGCTAAGAATGATTCCATACTTAAAGACCTTCATGATCAGAAAATTCTTCCTTTTAGTTACCTGAATTCCCATACTCTAGCTTTGAGTTCATTTTCACAATACCTAGCCAGCAGCTAAAAGTGTTTTATATTTTTGAAGAGCATTTTATGTTTTTTCATTAAATTATTCCCAGTAATAATACCACTCACGGCATGCTTACTATGTGCCAGGTGCTTCACATATATATTCTCTCATGTAATATTTTCCAGAACCCAGGAGGCATACACTGTCCTCTACAGAGATGGGCAAACTGTAGAGATAAGGTCCAGAGAGGTTAAGTAACAAGTGGTAAAGATAGGACTTGAACCTAAGATCATTTCACATTTCAGAGTCCATCATGTACCTAGGAATAGTCTAATCCCTTAAGGCACAGGTGGCAAACACAAGGCCCTCTGGCTGAATCCAACCCTCCACCTTGTTTTATCTGGCGGCAACGCCAAGCTCTCGCTTAACTGTTAAGGAATAGTTACATTTAGACAGTCCTAAAATTGCATTTGGCCCTTTGAAGACAACCGCAAGGCCGATGTGGCCCCTGGTGAAAATGAGTTTGACACCCCTGCCTTAAGGAAAGGGGACTGGAAAAGACTAGGCAGGTTGTGTCAGGGTCATAGCTAAAGAGACTTGAATTAGGTTAGGCCCCAGTCTCAGTGAAAAGGAAGGCTGATTTCATCAAGGCTGGGATTAGAGTGAGATACATGAGGTGCATTTAAGCAGGCACTCGCTCTCAGGTCCCTGCATGTATAGGTCGGCATCTGAGAGTGAGTGCCTTCCAAACAGCACACTGGGCACCTCGTGTGTTTTACCCTAATCAGAGCCCTGAATTCCAGGCTCTGTATACACATGGGTGGGTTTAGGATTACTAATGTGATACCAGGCTTAATCTGGATAATCCAGCACTGGCAGGGGGTGGGGGTTGGAGGGTGGAGGGTAGAGAATTGGGGTTAAACCTGAAAGGTGAAATTGGGTTAGGTGAGACCTGCCTTCAGATCCTTTATCACATGAGTTAGAAGCCATCCATTGAAAAGCCTAGTTCCATATGAAGTGTTTTCATGGGAGTGGATGTTAAATTGTATTTTTCTTAGGATTGTCCAACTTTGAGTACCTTTCGTGTCTGCAGGTATAGACCTGAAATTTTATGCATTAAAGTTGTCAGAGCTTGATGGGGAAATAACTGAGGACAGGTCTGCACTTCCATCTGAGTCAGTGTGCATTGGCCTCCCAACTGTAGTTGAAGTGAAAACCCTGTGGTGCCATAAACACAACAAGCATTGCACTTTCTAGCTGTTTGGGGTCATCTAAGCACAGACACACCGCACCAACCTTAGGGCACCAAAATTTTGCATCTAATTGACAGGGAGGAGGTTGATCTTACCTTCCTTTGGAGACTGTTTTAATTATTCCAGACTGTTCCCTGCATTCCTGTAGCTTATTTAGCTCACTCATTTTGGCACTTAAACTCATGCTTTCATGCACTGGTGCTTAACTCTTTCAAGTGCCTCCATCGTCAGCAGGGATATTATAAGCTTCCAGAAGGAAGCTTATCTACTATAATACAGTGAGTGAGGGAATTCCCCTTTTAGGCTGATGTGTATGCTTTTTTAATTCATTGGAATAGCCACGTGGGAAGAATTCCAGCCCACGTACACTGGTGATAAAAGCAACCATTCTTTTTTCCAGATTTAAAAATGTTGTTTCTACTTAAAGCTAACAGATCTAATCAGCAGATCCATAAGTTTGTCCAAACATTAGCAAATATTTGAAGGCTTTTTCTGTGTCAGGCACTGTGTTATTAGCAGAATTGGCACAATCGAGTAATGCTTATACAGGGTAATAAACTCTGGCATGTTAAGACTGAGAGGTTTTGTTTTGTTTTTATATCACCATATAGTAAGTTTGTTTTCTTGTTCTTCCACCCCATTTAAAAAAAAAAGTTATTCATTCATTCCACCCTCCTCACTGAAAAAGCCACATGGTACATCTCATGGTCCCATCCAGCTCCACAGGTCATATAGCCAGACCCTAGACAGAACACAGGTCATGATGTTGTGAAAAGTAATATCCAGGGCTACCTCTGAGTAAAGAGGAGGATTAGTTTGGGTCTTGTTCTCCTCCAGCAACAGAACCCTTACTGGAACTTGAACTGGAAGCAATTCAGAACTTGTGGATAAATTAGATGAATCACTGCCACACCTGTAATTCAGGAGTGTGCCAGCCGTGAAACATTCCCCTGAGGCTATGAAGGGACTGGCTTCCACCCACACTCCAAGTGGGATCCAGTCTCTAAATCAAAAATTCTCCCCTGAAGGTTCTGTGACCAATTGTCATTGCAATTACCATTTTGAACTTTAATTGTCTGTGTCTCTCACAAAATCCTACCTTTTAGGGAAAAGCTGTTACTGCTGTTTGCCTCACAATACCTTGCACATTGTCTTACACATGGTGAATGCCTGGTAAACGTTTGTTCAATGAGTTAAAGAGGCTTAATGTTAACATTGAATATTCTTCGAGTATGTGAGAATTGCCTGCCTTCCCTGCACAGTTGATTATAGATATATACAAGTGCACTTAGGTGGGATGGATTGCAGAGAAGAAAATGGAAGGGCAGGACAGGAAACTTATCAACATTTAGAACCCAGCTTTTAAAGTGTACTCGCTATTATGTTTTCCTCCTTACCTCAATCCACCCAACTAGGAAACATGGATCCAAATGCCTTGTGCACTGCAAAATGGGGGTGAGTCGCTCAGCCTCCACTGTGATTGCCTATGCAATGAAGGAATATGGCTGGAATCTGGACCGAGCCTATGACTATGTGAAGGAAAGACGAACAGTGACTAAGCCCAACCCCAGCTTCATGAGACAACTGGAAGAGTACCAGGGGATCCTGTTGGCAAGGTGAGTCCTTAACTGTGACTTTCTCAGATTTTCTGTCCTCTGTGCTTCCCAGGGCAAGGTGAACCATCCTGCTCTGCAGCTAGTTCTCAGCCTAACTTGGATGTGTCATATGTTTTGAAAATTGAAATCTATCCAATTATTTTAAAAATAAGTGTAAGCATTTGAGCTTAGCATGGAAGATTAGGCATTTAATCAAAATTAATCGTATTTTCCACCCTTTAATTTAAAGGAGGAAAATTGCCCTGGCTAGTATGGCTCAGTGGGTTGAGTGCCAGCCCATGAACTGAAAGGTTGCTGGTTTGATTCCCAGTCAGGGCACATTGCTGGGTTGTGGACCAGGTTCCCAGTCGGGGGTGTGAGAGAGGCAACTGATCAATGTACCTCTCGCACATTGATGTTTCTCTCCCTCTATTTCTCCCTCCCTTCCCCTCTCTCTAAAAGTAAATAAATGAATTTTTTTTTAAGTTGGAAAATACTATTCCCTTATTTCAGTTTTCAACTGTGTAAATTTTAATTAACACTTCTCAGCATCTGTGAATGCCAGATGCAGCTGCCTTATCAAAATGGATACTGATTGCTCCTGAGGTAATTCTAGGCAAAGCTGAAATTCTTAGAAAATTTTTGGCCCATTTGTTTAAAAAAAAAAGAAAACTACCTGCTGCTGCTGTGGACATTTTTTTTTCTGTGCTTGGTTTCACTGAACCTGCTCCCAGTAGTTTGGTCATGTAACAAATCAGCAGAATTAGGGTATATATAACCCATCTGAGGTGTGAAGGTGCATCCCAGAAATAGTGCTCTTATTTTCTTCTTTTTTAATTGATTTGAGAGAGAGAAAAAGGATGGGGCCAGCAGGGAGAGAGACATTGACTAATTGCTTCAGTGATTTGTACGTTCATCAGTTGATTCTTATATGTGACCTGACCGGGAATGGAACCTGCAACCTTAGTGTTTTAGGACGTTGCTCTAACCAACTGAGCTACCTGGCCAGGGCTTGGGGGGGCAGTTTTGTTGTTTTTTTTTAATCTTTTAACCCAATTTTATATATAGGGTTTTGCAAAAGGAGATTTATAGTTATGAGTATGCAAAACAGTTTATTCTTTATTTATTAATCATTATATTATTTTTCATATGAATAACTGTAATACAGGGTGGGAATATCTATCCCACCCTGTATATGCTTCATGAAAATGCAAAAAATTACAAAGGCAAAAATTATATACTCAGTACCCAAAGAGAACAGTTGACATTATCTGTTTCAACTGTAACAACATTTACTGAGCACTTACTCTGCACTTAACCATCACTATTCCTCCCCCCCAGCTTTATTAAGATATAATTGGCATATAATATTTTTGACATATAGTATTATGTAAGTTTAAGGTATGCAATGTGTTGATTTGATACATTTATATGTTGCAAACAGCTTGTCACCATAGCATTAGCTAACATCTCCATTCCTTTACAAATTTCTTTTTTGTGTGGTAATAATATATAAGATTTCTCATAGCAGCGCTCAGGAATATAACACAGTATTAGCCCTAATCACCACGCTGTACAGTAGATATCCCTAGAACTTGTTGATCTTATAGCTGGAAGTTCATAACCTTTCACCAGTACCTCCCATTTCTACCAACCCCCACCCCTGGTAACCAGCATTCTTCCTCTTTGTTTCTGAGTTCATCTTCTTTAGATTCCACATGTAAGTGACACCATACAGCATTTGTCTTTCTCCCTCTACCCAGTATTAGGTCTTGGACATCTTCCTGTATCAGTCAGAACTAGCTCTTTCAACAAGGTAATGGTTTTAAAATGAGCAATTAATTTTACTACATTATTTATTACCCCTTGGTGGTAAAAGCTGCCTTCAGCTGCTCTGGGGGAAAAGATTCAAGTATTAAACTGGATTTAATGCTCAGTTTCCTGATGCCACATACTGCAGTCCTGTGGAGTGCTAGATTTTGCTTTGTTTTTTTTCATGGAGGCATTTTCTAGGTGGTTTTGTTAGGGTGAGGGCACAGCTGCCTAGAAGCAGCTGGGGCTGGTGCCAAAGTTTGACTGCAGTGAGTCTTATGACTTGGTCTTGACTCTTGAATCTGGGCTGTGTTTACCCTGAACAAAATGTTAAATAGCCTTCTAGCCTATGCAGGCAGAGGGGCCGCCCTCCCACCCCCGAAGTATTGTGAAAATGTGGTCACAGCATAGCATTATGGTTTCCACTAAAAAACCCCTCCCATTTACTCAGTACTTGGCGTGATTTCATCTGAATCGTTCTCTTAGGAGGCGGGGAAGATACGAAAGGCGGGGAGGATTCTTAAAAAGAATTTTTAGGTCTTTGGGGCCAGATGTCGATGACATTTTTAGATTAGATCAGAAGGTAGGACACAGCAGTTCTTTTTGGTACAAGAAAGAGGCATCAGAGGGTTGGATGAGACACAAATACTATATATTCCCAGACACACAGGACAGATGTTAGGCAGTGTCCTCACGTGGCCCCTTGAGAGGAAGGATACAATGTGTCCTGCCAATGTTAGTATTTATTCTGGAATTGCAGGCTACTGCAAGCTGTTGGGTTGGGTTCTTTTTAGCATATGTGGTTTTTCTTAGATGTTAAAAGGATTTCAGAAAAATCTTAGATGAGCATAAGGAGGGGAGCATAAATCCACAAATCACCTGCCTCTTTCCTTTTTGGTCCCTGCCTTCCTGGGCTTGATTCATGGCGGGAAGGGCAAGCCCTCAGGAATGAGAAAACCACAGAATTTGAGTCAGTATATCTGGTTTCCATTCCTGGTTTACCCGCTTGCTGCACCTCTGAGAAGTTACTGCACAATTCTGTTCCTTACCAGACACCATCTGTAAAGTGAAAATCAAGAGAACTTTCTCACAAGGTTATTATAAATTAAAATGTGTACACATGTACAGTATATACTGTTAAGGGTTATTCAGATGTGATTTTCATCATCTCCTTCCTCCAGAAAACATATACATGCATGTGCCATTTATTTCTCCCTCCTTGACATAGGTATATACCATTTATTACCTCCTCCTCCTTCCAACCACTGCCTCCCACCACCCACACACACCAACTTCATTAGAAACTGGAATGGAAAGTGGTACTGGAATTTCCTATATTGTGATGTCTCCTGGATTTTAAGAACTAGAATCCAGTGCTGGGGGTAACACTTAGGCTGCTTTTAGCTGCGGGTAACAGAATACCTCCATCAATCAAGATCTCAACAAGAAACTGCATACTCAGATTAGGATTATTTGAGGAGAGTTTTATAAAGGGACTATTTACAAAGATGTGGGATTGAAATGGAATCAAGGGACTTGTATCAGCAGAGCTATTTGGTAATAGCTTCAAGGTCCAAAGAGGGAGAGAAGAGTTACTAGAACCTAGAAGGAGAGAAAGGCACCTTTAGTGAGGAGCAATAACTTTAAGGACATAGCCTACTTGGAGTAACCCTGCAGAAGGGAGTTGGGGAAGTAAATGGTCTGCCTTCACTCTCCTCCCCACAGCCTTCTACTGAGGCTGCGTATTAGCCGAATCTTGTGGAGGTCAGAAGGTAAGGGGGCCTGTTGCTGTGGTCCATATCAGCCTCAGGGACAGAGAGCAGGATGGGAAAGCTGAAGGGTAGATCTGCAGGGGCACACACAAAATACCTGGCTTAGCACCCAGCTGTAAGTTAACATCACTTGTAGCAAGAAGCACAGAAGTAGACTGTAATGGCTCAGTGATGTAATCAAGGGCTTTGGCACTCTTCATCTTTCTGCTCTACCTTCCTGGGTTAATGACTTAGCCCTTGAACTTGTCTCCTCATGATTGCCAGACGTCTGCCACATTTCTAGACATCTACCTGTAAATTCCACATCATCTGGCTGAATGAATGGACATTTCAATCATGGGAGGAAGACCTTTTCCAGAAGCTCCCCAGTAGACTTCTCCCACCCCTCCCCAGGACTCATTGGCCAGGACTGAGTCATATGCTTAAAACTAATCACTGGTCAGGAAAATAGAGTTTCCCGGGCTGGCTAAAACAAATTCACATTCACCCTGTGGTGGTACAGAAGTGCTACATTCCCTGAACCCATGGAACATTGAATACCCCAACCAAATCAGGCCTCTACCAGTGAGGAAAAAGAGTGAAAAAGAGTGAGAGTGCCTGCTGGATGAGCAGTCGTTAGGGTCTGCAGTCTGTGATGTGTGGTTAAGAAATGGCACTCACAGGCTCCTGCCTGTCCAACTGCAAAGTGCATTGGACCCAGCATACTCTCACCCAACCCCAGAGAGCTACTCCAGGAACTGCCTGCTCAGAAGAGCAAAGAAGGAAAAGCCCCAGACATCTTTGATTGTCTGAAGCTCTGTCTAGCTTTGCAGCTTAGGTAACCAGGAGAGGAAAGTCCTTAGAAAAATCCCACTCATTCTGTTTGCAAAGAAATTCCATTTCCTAGCCAGGTACTCAGGTCTTGTGTTTCATATTTTCACCCAGGAAGCATGTGGTAGTTTTCCTAAAGAGAGAGACCCTTGATCTTAGCATTCTCTAGCCCCATGGTTATCCAGGGTGGCACTGGGTACTTAATTTAAGGTGGCAGACTCTGTTTGAGTCTCAGCTTGGTACTATTACCTCTGGGTAGAAGTTTAGCAAAGTGACATCAGGTCCCTGTAGTGATTTCTGAATTGGCTATAGTCTTTTCATCAGAATGTGGGGCTGAGGGCCAAACAGTAATAGCCCCTCTGAAATGCAAGAGACTTTTTGCATATTTTAATTGCTTCATTGTGTCTTTAAGAGTCTGGGGAAGGCTAATATTTAGTATTTTCCCTTAGACCTAAAAGGGGGGTATCATAAAGCCACTGATATTTTCATACCTAATTTTTTATAGCTGGGGGATAGGAGTGAGACTGAAGAGGGGTATGTGTGTGTGGGTGTGTGTGGGGGGGGGTGTTGAAACCCTTCATTAAACTGCCAGCAGCCCTGTTTCTTATTCTGTACTCTGATCATGCAGGTACCTGGCAGATTTATGTTCCATTAGACAAGTTCAGATTTCAGGCTTTTGCAAGCTGACCATGTGTCTGTGATATTAGGTTCCAGTGCATAAGGCAATGAAGAAAACTGGGTGGTAGCCAGGGAGAGTTTGTGCCACATGTCCTCATAGATGTCAGCTTTGATTCTTTGAACATCTGTGTCACCAGGACCAGAGGAGGCAAAGGTGTTTTACCCTGGGCTTGCTGGTGGAGACATTGAAGTCTAGTTAGCTGGTGCACAGTGGTCAGCCAGCAGGAGGGAACCTGGATTCCCAGTCAAGTGCAGCCAGTCACAATCAGCGTTTAAAGGGCTTTCTTAATAGCTCTTCGGAAAAATAATCTTGAAGCAGAGCACACAGAAAATGCTCAATTGAAGCTTTTTCTGTTTCTTCTTCTTCCTACATGCTGCGTAATGCCCTAAGAAGTAACTATGAACAGTCTGATTTTGCTATAACTGATCATCCATTTTTAGCACTATTTTCCTCTATATAACTTTCTCAACCAGAATTAGTTCTTTACCAAACATATAACAATAAGAATGAAAGCAGGTTGAGACGAGAGAATGGGATACCATGTGCATCCTGTCATTTAGACTTCCTTGTTCATTTACTAAGTAAAAGGCCGAACTCTTACCCAACATGGCCCAGTCATCTCATGTGTCAGTGTGTTTATGTGAATCCATATTCAGGTCAGAGGCCACTCAAGGGGGAAGAACTGGAGTTGATTGCATCATCCAGGTCATAAACCAACTCTGAAGTTCTTTTTGGCAACTTGTTTACTTGCTACCTGCATGGAACCAGGTGCGGGGAGTCAGCTGAATTTAGACATTAACAGTTTAAAATAATAAATATGATCCACTGCCTTCTATCTATTCCAGCCAGTGAGGGAGCATTAAAATAAACTGGCTTCTGGAAGAGTTCACTGGAAAGCATTTACAGACTAAAACATGATTTATACATGCCCTATGCCCCACCTTTTCTGCTCCTGTATATAAACACCTTCAAGAAACCAAAGTGTGCACCAGGCACAAGAATGGCCATGGCAGTTTTTGTAGTAGAACTGTTCAACAGGATAGATTAATAAATTCCACTCCATGCAATTGCAGCCACACACAGTGATGAATCTTAAAAACATAATGTTAGGCAACAAAACAGTTGTAGGATACGTATAGTGTTTCATTTATATGAAGTTCAAAACATGAAAAACTGAGCAGTATATTATTAACAGCAAAACGTGATGACTCTATCGAGAAAAGGAAGGAAATGATAAGCAGGAGAGAAGTTAATAACCCCTGAGTGGGGAGGAGGAGAAGGGAGGGGATCAGACAGGGCCCTTGGAGTAACAGTGCTTCAAAGGACATAGTAATGATTCTATCCGAGTGCTGGTCCTATTGTGAAAACGAAAAAGGCAGCAGAATCAGACCTATCTTCAGATTGGGATTTTTATTTCTCCTTTACAAGTAGGTGTCAGTTTAATTCCAGAGCCCTGATCCAATATTTTCTGATGATTATCTCTTCCAGGAAGAGGAGGAAGTCCCTGCTGGGCAAAGCAGCTATGATGTCACCTACTTCCTCTGAAACATGCACTGTTGTGCCTATTAGCATAAGATTGGTTAGTGATTTACAGGCAGTTCTAAAAATCATACTTGCAGGGTTCTTGGGATTATGAAAACATCCCATTTACCTGTTGATTGATAAGATGTTCTTTTACATTATAAGAAGGATGAGAACAACTCCCAGAGATGTCTTCCTGGTCATTGGCATGATAGGAATTGTCCTGCTGTGGTGACTGAGAGGGCTTGGTGCAGGTTTGAACATGCTCATAATAGGTGAGGGATAGAACTTGGAGAGCACAGTTGGATCTCATACTGAGATCAGGAAACCATGGTGTCTATATATGAACGAAGAAACTTTAAAGGGAAACACATTGGCATTGGTTGGTCACAGTGTTTAGAACTCACCTATCCAACAGGTCAGCTTGCCCCTCCACACAGCCATGAGTCGTTTGGGATGTGTGATATGTTGTCTCCTCCTAGGGGTGGCTGGAGTTCGTGCAGCTTGGAAAGAGTAAAGACCCTAATTTACACCCAGCTAATTGATTGTAGCTTGTCTTCATAAACAGATTGACCTGTTTGTTTCCCACCCAGAAAAGCATCGTTTTGCTGTGCAGGCCTGAGTCAGAGAGATCCCCACCCAAGCAGCAAAGGGGGAGCTGAGAGCAGGTGCAGGGTTGAGGACAGCCGGGCTCACATTAGTGCAGGCACATGACTCAGCAGATTTACAGGCCTTTGAGGCAGGCGTGGCCCTGAGCCCAGGGTGAGCCGGGCTGTTTCCCTTTCTACCCTGCGGTTGGGTCACTCTTCATCAGCTTGTAAGTCATGGAAACCATACCCTATAAACCATTTAGTGACCTATTCCCTGGGCAGGTGATCTTGACCAGCCACAGGGCCACCTTTCTCTTTTTGGCTAGAGCTTTGGGAACTGTGTTTCTTTGTTTGAGAGTGCGGTTTGAAATGAAATCTCATCCCCACATCAGACTTCCCCACCATAAAATAAATCAGAGTATGAATAATCTTCCTTTGGCCCACCTACTTTTCCAGGTGTCACCTCAGCTTGATGGTTTTTACCCAGAAATCCTTATGAAAGGGGCCTGTACCTCCTACTCATCCTCTTCCATTTGTTACCAATCTTTTTCACCAGATTTACTAGCCTTATCTTTGTTTTCTAATTCAAGAAAATTACCACCCTCCTCACACTTCCACGTCAGTGATTAATCCCAATTATGAGGATTTGTAATGGGTTCCTGTAGACTATTTCTGTTTGTATTACTCAAATGCTTTTTTTATCCTGGTTATTAATTTAAACATGCTCGTTATTTTTAAAATTCAAAATTTAAAGCCCTGGCTGGTGTAGCTCAGTGGATTGAGTGCGGGCTGCGACCCACAGCATCGCAGGTTCGATTCCCAGTCAGGGCACATGCCTGGGTTGCAGGCCACAGCCCCCAGCAACCGCACACTGATATTTCTCTCTCTCTCTTTCTCCCTCCCTTCCCTCTCTAAAAATAAAATAAAATAAAAAATCTTTAAAAAAAAATTCAAAATTTATAGAAATGTAGAGTGTAGAAAGTAAAGCCCTCCCCAGAAGTATTTTTGCCTTCCTTGAAAGAACTGTTACTAGTTTGGTGACTTTTTGAGAACTATTTCCAGAGTTATTTTTTTTATTGTTGTTCAATTACAGTTGTCCCCATTTCCCCCCATTGTTCTCCCCTGCCCACCCCCAGCCAGAGTTCATTCTTAAAAATGCTACAGTTCATATTCCTCCCAACTGTAGGATATGAGAGGGCTTGTTTGGCCAGTACCATCATCAACATTGGCTGCTAGCAACCATGTCAGTTCTTATCAGTCCTGTAGGTTATAAGATCAGATCTCCTATTTATTTGTTTGTTTTGTTTTGTTTTTTGTTTGTTTGTTGCTATTAGTTAAATTGAGCATCTTTTCAAGTGGTTATTGCCTACTTCCACTGGGCATTAACAAAGCATTTTGCAGGTTAACATTTAAGTTTATCTGGGAGAGTTTCCAGGGGGAGGGGGTGTTGATTGTTTTCACAGACCAGAGTAAGACGTCTCTTGTATCTGCCCTCCGCAGCAAGCAGCGGCATAACAAGCTCTGGAGATCTCATTCAGATAGCGACCTCTCAGACCACCATGAACCCATCTGCACACCAGGGCTAGAACTCAACAAGAAGGAGATCACCACCTCGGCAGACCGAATCACAGAGGTGAAGCCTGTGGAAGGTCACCCACCCATACCTCCTGTCTTTGTGGAACATGTCGTCCCGCAAGATGAAAATCAGAAAGGCCTGTGCACCAAAGAAAGAATGATCTGCTTGGAGTTCACTTCTAGGGAATTTCATGCCGGACAGATTGAAGATGAATTAAATCTAAATGACATCAATGGATGCACATCAGGGTGTTGTCTCAATGAATCAAAATTCCCTCTTGACAACTGCCATGCATCCAAAGCTTTAATTCAACCTGGACAGGCCCCAGAAATGCCCAGCAAGTTCCCAGACTTAACAGTTGAAGATCTGGAGACAGACGCACTGAAAGTAGATGTGAATGTCCACTTACTGCCTATGGAAGAATTGACGTCTCGCCTGAAAGACCTCCCCATGTCCCCTGATCCTGAGTCACCAAGCCCCCAACCCAGTTGTCAGGCTGAGGTCGCAGATTTCAGTACAGATCGCATTGATTTTTTTAGTGCCCTAGAGAAATTTGTGGAACTTTCTCAAGAAACCCGGTCACGATCTTTTTCCCACTCACGGATGGAGGAACTGGGTGGAGGAAGGGGTGAGAGTTGTCGACTGTCAGTGGTAGAAGTAGCCCCTTCTGAAGTGACAGCTGACGACCAGAGAAGCAGCTCTTTGAGTAATACTCCCCATGCATCGGAAGAATCTTCAATAGATGAAGAACAGTCAAAGGTAAAAACTATCTTTATAGTTCTCCACCTAATGAAGTTCTCTTTGAAGACAAAATATTTGGGATTCTGCTATGTTCACTTTATTTTTAATGTGGCTAAAGATTTGGGAAGGCAGTATGGGAGAGAGAGTCTAGCTGGGACTTTCCTTAAAAACTTAGGGCTTAAATATTTTTTAAATCAGTTGCCTTTTGAGGAATTTATTTTTTCGATTTTTGGTGTCGTTGGCAGCACATCTGAGAGGGGATGAGAGAAAGAAGGGGTTAGCCAAAAAAAATGTCCTGGCTGAACGAAGAGCAGTCCCCTCCCTGACCCTCTGCAGTTCAGATCAAATCTCACCAGTAATGAAGTCCCAGGGACTCACGTGCTGCCTGAGTGAGACTTGTGTCTCTGAGGGGATGGATTTCTTTGGAAAATTCTCTGACTCAGGAGATTCAAAGACTAGACATGTATAAATAGGTGTTGGAGTAGCACCTGCTTCTGATACTGAATTCTTGCTATTAATAAGTTTCTGAATTGTCCTTCCACTCAGACCCTGTGGTAGTCGAGAATTAAGGGATGGTTTGGGAAAGTGAGTTGAGAGCAGACAGAATCTCAAGATTCTTCTCAGTGGCGTATGAGCTCTTACGAGCCATCTGAGACCAGGAAAAGAATTACTGTATATCACTATTTCTAAGACTCACACTTATTCTCATTTTGAGACTTCGGAAATTGGGGTGCATTTTAATCAATATAATATATCAAGATAGCACAGCAGTTGGGAAGTAAATGGTGACATCTTTAACATACCAGACTTCATTTAATGAATTCAGTGGAACTAAGTAGATTCTTGACATTACATGTCTATCTACTTATATTCACCACCTTGTCCATTACTCATCATTCCTCTCTTTAAAAAAAAAAAATTCTTTAAAGATTTTATTTATTTTTAGAGAGAGGAGAAGGAAGCGAGAAAGAGAGGGAGAGAAACAAGATGTGCAAGAGATACATCAGTTGGTTGCCTCTCACAGGCCAGCACGCAACCCACTGAGCCACACCTGCCAGGGTTCATCGTTCCCTCTTTTTAACTACCCAAGGGCAGTTGTTGCCTCCACTTCTGTCTTCTCTCCCCAAAGGCTATGCCTCTGTTTCATTTCTACTGGGAAGTTTGAATGCCCTAGCTCTCCTTTGGATCAACGGGTGCAAGAGCTCTGACAGAAATAGCTTTTTTACAAAGTCCCTGGTCATATGAGCACTTCCTGCACCGCCCGTGCACACACCAGGCCTGCTGTGGCTTCTCTTCCAGTCTTGTCAAGTCTGCCTCTATCCGATGTCCTGGCAGATTTCTCCCAAAGGCATAACTGACCTTGTTAGCATGTGCCAGCTCTGATTCTCTTTTGAAGAGGAAAGACCAGAATAATTCCTAGGGAAATGTACTTTTGAAGGCTTATGAAAATGTTAAGATAGATTAATGGTCATAATGGTGTCACTTTAAGAAGTGTCCATGGGGCCATTTCTAGATTTTGAAATTCTTTTTTTACAATAGGACTTGATTTTTTCATTGGCCAATTTTCTTTAGCCTTCTTATAAGTACATCTGGGAATTCATAACTGGTAGAACAGTAAAATGTCAGAGAGTCACGGTTTCTAATTTTGCTCAGGCACATGGCCACATAAGCCAAGCAAACCTTTCCCAAGGAGCCATGTGAAACTTAGGAATTGTGTGATCAGATGCCTAGTGCCCTCACGTGCTGGGACACTGCTGCTGGGAGAAGTAGGAGGCCATAGAAAAAAGCTGGCATGACAGAAGAGAAGAGAGCAGAGAGTCTCAAAAATCAGACATCAGATGGTAGCCTCCTCTGTCTGGTCTAACACTCGGCATATTTAAGATGGCCACTGAGCCCTTGAATGGAACTCTTCCCTTCAGACTAGGTTAGGATCTAACTGGCAGTTGATACAGGCCAGAGAGAATTTCATTTACGCCAGTATGACCTACATTCTGAAGGCTCATGGTCTTAGGAAAATTAGGAGCTTCCAATGCTATTTGCTATTCATTCTTGGAGCAAGATATTAGATTGGCATCCTATTGGAGTAAACAGAACAGGAAGTTCAGTAGACAGTGATACAACCTGTAACTAATTTTGTATCTCTGCCTTTGATGAACCCATTTTTTTTTTCCTTGTACAACAAAACTGATGGTCAGCATGCAGTCCTCAGCAGAGGACAGTTCCGGCCACTTCATGATTTGTGTCCTCATAGTCAGAAGGTTCTCCTGGATCAGAGAATCAGTAAACAAAAAACTGGCATTTTCAATTTGACTACAATTCGCCATAACCATCTCACTATTTTCTCTTCTTAGGCAATCTCAGAACTGGTCAGCCCAGACATTTTCATGCAATCTCACTCAGAAAATGCAATTTCCGTCAAAGAAATTGTCACTGAGATTGAATCTATTAGTCAAGGAATTGGACAGATTCAGCTAAAAGGAGACATTTTACCCAACTCATGCCATACACCAAAGAAGAACACCATCCATGAGTTGCCCCTTGACAGGCCCCAGGCTCCAGAGAACAAACCCGGAAATCTGGAGCAGAATGAGGGTTCCTGCTCAGCCCAGCCTGAACTAGCCAAAGACTCAGGGAAGTGGGACCCAGAAGGCTGCCTAACTGTACACTCATCCATCACAGACTTGGAAGAAGAGGAACCAGCTGAGGGGGAACAAGAGCTCTGGGGCCCAGGGATGCACTCAGGTACCAAGTGGTGTCCTGGGTCCGTGAGACGAGCCACCTTGGAGTTTGAGGAGCGCTTGCGGCAGGAACAAGAGCACCATAGTGCCACCCCTGCTTGTACCTCATTGTCCACTCGCAAGAACTCCAAGAATGATTCCTCTGTGGCAGACCTAGCACTGAAAGGGAAGAGTGATGAAGCTACCCTAGAACATTCATCTGTCCCCAGGGAATCAGAGATGAACATGGGCAAAGGGAAATGCAGTGGGTCTGAGTCTGGCTCACTACTGCATTGTGAGCAAGATGTCATTGTTCCAGCACCCAAGCTACTGGATTTTCATCCTTCGCCAGCTCCTCAGGAGTCAGAGGCTAAAACGAAGCGGCAAGGAGTCCTGAAGGAGCAGAGGACTGTGGTTTCATGCCAGGGATCTGAGCCACAGGCAGTCCCTCTTCCCAAGCAGATAGAAGTCATTGAGTGTACCCACACAGTTACATCACCTGCTCACACTAGGCCTGGGGGTGAAGTAGCCACCAGGGAAAAGAGTGGGGAGCAAGAACTGAGGGAGGTGAAAGTGGAGAAGGCCATCACTGTCCTCTGTGCATTGGATGAAAATCTGAACAGGACACTGGGCCCCAACCAGGTTTCTCTGCCCCACAAAGTGCTACCTCTGCCTCATTCTTCCTCTCCTGAGCACGACAGGCCCACTGACCCAACCTCCACCCTGAACAGCCCTGAAGACAGCAGCCTGGCAACAGTCCTGGACACAGCAGCGCCTTTTGTCAGTCACACAACCCATGTACCATCTGCCAACTTGGATTACCTGCATCCCCAGACTGTGGTTCACCTGGAAGGCTTCACAGAGCAAAGCAGCACCACAGACAGTGAGCCCTGTGCGGAGCAGGGTAGCTGGGAAGAAAGTGAGGGGGGCCCGCTCTCCAGTGGCAGTGAAGTGCCATATGAGGGCTCCCAGTTAAGTAGTGAAGACCTAAGTTTAATTAGCAAACTTAGTGACAACATTGGAAAGTTACAAGAAAAACTGGACCTATCACCTATAGCCTATAGACTCCCGTATAGCTCTAGTAGTGACAGTATAAAGAGTCTCAGGCACAGCCCCAGTGTGCTGAAGGAGCACGGTAAAGAAATCGAGTCCCGAGCGATTTGCCAGGTAGGGATCACCAAACCATCCCGAATGAGGCGTTCAGCTTCCCTCGCCAAGTTAGGTTACTTGGATCTGTGTAAAGACTGTTTACTGGAGAGGGAGGCTGTTTCCTCTGAGTCCCCTCATCTCAAACTGCTTCAGCCCTTCATCAGAACAGACTCAGGCATGCATGCCATGGAGGCCCAGGAGCCCCCAGATAACCCAGATGGCCCCCAGAACCCAGAGCCCACCAAGTATTTTGTAGAGCAACTTAAAACCACAGAGTGTATCGCACAGAGCAAGCCAGTGGAAAGGCCCCTTGTACAGTATGCCAAAGAATTTGGTTACAGTCAGCAGTGTTTGCTCCCCAAGGCACGACCTGCATTGACTAGTGCTGAAGGAGGCCTTGCTTTGCTGCAGACCCAGGGGCTGCAGTGCGCAGGCCCTGCTCCAGGGCTGGGTTTGGCTGCCTGTCAGCAGCACGGCAGAACTCACCCCCTTAAGAGACTGAAAAAAGCAAATGATAAAAAACGGACAACCAACCCCTTCTATAATACCATGTGATTCTGAGCCTACACATGTGACTTTCTAAAAGAAATGTTTGTAAAAGGGACAGGTGTAATATGTAAGGAACATGCACTTTATTGGTTAATTTTATAATATTTTGGTCATTTTACTGTTCCTGGCGCATGCAGGGTTTGGGGTTTTTTTCCTCTGTGTATGTGTGAGAGAGAGATTGATTTGGACAGCAAGACCATTTTATCATTTTTTATTTTTAGAAAATTCAAACCTCAAAATATACTCATTTTCAAAGAACACCTTCATCAAAGGCAAATTGCTGTTTTTCAATCAACTGCCACCTGCTCCTCGTTTTGCCCTCCGAGAAAAGGCATGCTTGCTTGATTGAGGAAGAAAGCAGATGAGGAGGGTGGGGATGAAGCCAGAAATTGGAAAGTGCCCCCCAACCCCCCGGGTCTGTATGACGATGGTTTGCTCTCCAGACCTGATGCATCAGATGGGCTCAAGGGCAGCCAGACATGAGCGTGGCCTCTCAGCCTTGGTTTCTAGCCGAGGATCTCCAACCCATTAGAGTTCCTGGAGTAGGCAGGTTCTGCTTGGTTTTCAAAGGGTATGTTCTAGAATCCATTTCTGCTGATATTACAGAGTGGATCATTACCAAAAAGCATGATAATGGCTGGTTTTATAAACTTGTCAAGCAAACATTTTTTTTCTATTAAATTGAGTCAACCCCAGATGAAATCGGAGAGGTCCTCTGTAGAGGAAGGCATAGAAGGAGGTGGTGAAATAAGGGAGTGGAGAGGCTGCTGCCCACTGTCTTCGGGGCAACAGGCTCCACACAGTGGTGGTCCCAGCCCTCCCTGCCAAGAACCGTGCTCTGCAGCATCCTCCCAACTGAGGCACAATAGGGACAAGTTTGAAAAACAGCAATTGGAAGTCACTGTGTTCTTGTAAAATGAATACATATGTAGGGTTTTAACCCTTCCATTTACTTGAATAATTCTGTGGGCCTCTGAGTTTAATGGCCATATTTTTCTCCCATTTATTTTGTTCTCTCATGCTGTTTCTCCCAGTACTGCCCTTTTTAAAATTTCATTGGTGATATTTGAATTGTTACATTACATTTGTATAACCTCCATTGAATGCAAAGTTTTCTTTTTGATATTATCACTGTTAACACTTGACATAAGTTTTTTTCCCTTTCTCTTCCTGGAAGATCTGTCATTTCTCTAGTTTTTACACAGTATTTATGTACATAATGTTGTCACTTTCTTACAGTGTTTTGTTATTAACGTCATAGGGTCTATTTGATTTATTCTTTTTAAGAAGGAATAAAACTGCAACTGGAAAACACAGACACCACAGAAATAAAACTTGTGGGTGTTGGTAGGAATCTGCAGAGTATATTGACAATTGTTTTAATTGTTTAAATGGAGATTTCTAATTGCCAGTTCCTGCCAAATTATGTGTTAGTGATTTCCTCCTGAGAGAAACTCCTAAGCCTAGGTTCCCATTAGATCACAGTTTAACTGAAGGCTGAGTCCTCTTTAAGACTGAAATCCCAGAGTTGTTTGCCAGTAGCTGAACCTCAGCCAGGGAGTGTATAGGAGTGTTAACTGCTTCCCAGGATGGAAGCTCCTAATGGATTAGGCTGAAAGGCTGCAAGCCCTTAATGACTCCATTTAGGATGCTGTTGCTTTGCTGCTATTGTGGAGATCCTTAACAGAGGAGCACCTGCCATAAACAAGCCTATTTCAGCTTCTTACAGAAAACATATTTAGCCTGGAATGAAGCACCCTCATCAAAACTGAAGAGGTTTGCAAATTTGCTTCCCGTTGGCTTTGTTTGGTGTCCACATTGCTGAGAGTTTGGCCTAGTACAGACTTGAGATTCAGATTTTTGGTTCACCACAGCGCTGAGAGGAAAAGACAGATGCGCAGACTGTCAAGGTGATGTCAGAGTCCAGCATTTGGTGGAACAGGTAGTAGGGTGACCCAAAGGTGAGAGAAAAGGCGGACTGAGGCCACACATAGGTACTCCAGGAGCTGTGAATCCAGTTGCCCTGTGGAAGCCGTGGTTGCATCTGACCTCACTGCCAGGAGGCAGATCGGACAGAAACCTGCTATATGTGTGTTTATGGTATAGTAATTGTATGTACCTGTACTGTCCCTAAATAGATTCCTTAAATTTTCAAATGTGTCGTGCACACAGCTTTGTGATTCCTGGATATTGACTGTGTTGTAAAGTGTTTTGTTAGGTGGTAAACACCAGTGTGAGGAGGCTTGCAAGACAGGGTTGTGACTTTCCAGGGCTCATTCTTCTAAACTGTCCTGTGTCATTGAGGCGATTCCACCACCACTACGACCAGGAAAGGACAGATTTTGGCAGGGCTGGGAGGTTAGGAGAGTGGCATTCATTCACGTTAATCCCTTGAGATGGTGGCATCCTTCACGTTAAGAAGTACTAGCAAGATAGACAAGGTTGTGTTCTCTCTCCCCCACTCCTACGGTGTTTGATGCTCACTCTCACTGCGTTAAATAACAGCAAAGATGAGAAGCGAACCCTCTAATGCTGTGGAGAAAAACAAAGTTTTTTTAAAAGAGTAGAGCAGCGATTTTCCACAATTTTTCATCTCATGGCACACAGACTACTAAAATTCTGTGGCACAGCAAAAACATTTTTTGCCAACCTGAGAAAAATAGGCATAATTTTGATTGATTTAAAAATAGTAATTAACTGCCCTTTTTGCCCCAAAATGACTTGTTTAAAAATCAGATGCCTATGCTTACATATAAGGATTTCTGGTACCAAAAATTAACCAATCAGATATAACCTTATTATGTGATGTGACCAATAAGATGCAACTCTATTATATGACCTATATATTTATCGTTCAAGACAGGGCATTCACATCAGGTGGCTATTGTTGTGGTGGCTGTTGTCATTTTTTAATTTGACAATCTAAGGGAAAAGAGATCAGTGCCCCTAACTAAATAGTGAGGTATTGCAAGTTCAAAAGCCTTGTGGCGCACTGGTTGAAAATTGCAAGAATAAGCGTTCTTGCTCTGCCTTCCATGTCCAAAAATAATTTTTATCACTTAATTTTCCTGCCTAAATAAATGTCCTCTACACAAGGTCTATAGTTCAACCAATGCCATGGGGGTTTTGCCAGCCCTCTCGAACTCCCACTGCTGTGTGTTCTTGTGTTATTTACATAGCTGAGCTATGTCCAGGAAAAGAATATGATGAGCTATCAAGGACTTCAGACTTTCATCTCTTCAAACTGATAATCTCTGGTGACCTGTTTCCCTTTCCTGTTCATGAAAAACTCAGCCCTGGAACAACAGGCCTGGTAGATTGACAGAGATGAGTAGGAAAGGCTTTGACCTCTTGCTCAGTGTCTCTCTTATCTTTTTTGAAAACCGCCATAGTCTGACTCCCAGTTACTATGGAGGATCATGCGTGTGAGTGTGTGTGTGTAAAAAGTAATATTTTGGTGCATGGGGTAAAAGCCCCAACAGCACACAGATTTTGAGCTGTAATTTGGATGGTTACCTGGCCAGTAGGAAGGAAAGAAACCCTTACCCTTTCTTAATTTTAGAAACACTTAGGAGTAGTATATATTATAGTATACATGTAGTACTGTAGTATAGTGATACTCATCTCTTCTCATTTTGGTTGCCTTTCAGATTCTGAATGTTTGGGATCATTCCTAGCATCTCAGCCTCTTCTGGCTCTTTATCTAGCATTACCCTGGTTCTGTACCTTTATCCCTACTATATTTCCTCTTTCTTGTTTTGGAAATTACCAAGAGCTCCAAGGACAGCCAGCCTGAGAATCACAGCCTAGGTTCTGAGGTCCCCTCCTGCTAAAGGGCCCCAGTCAGATGCTGTTGGATAGACCTGAAGCGTCTGAGGTGTGGCAGCTCACAGAAATCTTCACCTGTTCCATCTGAGGATTTCAGTTCTGAAGATATCTAGGCATGTTTGGTAAAGATGTTTTTATGGGAGTTTTTGTTTTTTTTTTTAAGAAAGTATTATGCAAAAAGGGTCACTTTTAAGGGCATTTTTAAATAAAGCCATTCTTTGGCTTTTTTGAACAACTATTTGTGGATACTTTGTTTACATTGTGCGAGTATTAAAGTGTGCATCATCTGGCAGCTCAGTCTCCTCCTCCAGGGACCCAAACCTGGCCGTCCTGTGAGCCTTCGCACAGAGCCATGCCAGTGTGGTCAGCCCTCGTGGGAAAGTGGGGAAACCTGGAGCTGACTTCCATCTGTGCCCTGCACTCCCATCCAACACTCTATGGAAATAGTCGTCATTTCCTCAGTGATGGTGTGTCTTACAGTGATGGTTGTACTGGTGAATGGCTACTGTCATTTTTGTTTAATTTTGTTTTGCTTTTTGATGGTAGATGAGATGAAATTTTAGTTCTTTCAGCACCAATCCAACTTAAAAGGATCTTGGACTTGTTTTTCCCTTTCAAAGTAAAAGAACAAGGCATGTATTAGACAAATGTATTTGGTGTCTCAACTCATCTGATCCCTGTATTAGGAAAAAGCCTGCCACCAAAGCAGGAAGCTGCGCGCTCCTAACCCTTCTCCCCGGCCTTGGGGTCCCTTGATGCCATGGAGAGTTGTTGTAAGTAAGGTGCTTCTGTACTTTTCCAGCCTGGAAGCGGAGGGTGACTCAGCCTGACTCCTGCTATGAGAAGAGAACCAGCCTCATTTTTCTCAGTGCCCCAGAGATCTAGGACAGGATTTCTAAACTGGAATCAGCCTTCATGGGCTAGAAGATGCCCCAAGGGGTACAGGACAGGGGCTGCCATCTGTGTCCTCACTGCAACACAGATGACAGCATCCTGTATACACATGCAGAGCTAATGCCCAGGGCTTAACTCAGTCTGATGACCCAATCTGAGAACTGGGTAACTGGCCCTGAAATGTTGCCCAGTCAGTAAGCCCACAGGGAGTTGTTTAATTTTTATGTTTTATTGGATTTTGGTTTGCTTGGTATAGCTTAAGGTGCCTTTTCTTTCTTTCTTTTTATTTCCTTCTACATTATTTTATAGGACTTGTTCTAAATGTGGAAAACAAGTCCAAAAGACTGTTACCTTTGCCCCAGGCCACCCCAAACTTTTATGCTCACATTTTATTAAATAAAGCAGGTGCTCCCTGGAATCTCTGGGACCTTTTAGAGGCATTTGAAGCAGAATATAGAGTGGTCTCATCTCCTTCCTTAATCTTCATGGTGGTTGGGGTGTTCCACTTGTATCATAGATTTTTTTTATTACTGATGTGCTCCGCTGTTTTTAAATGTGAACTTGTGCGCAAATGTGCAGATTCAATGTTCTTGTTACAGACCGAATAAATTTTTATTTTGAACATGAATGTGTGTATTTAATCAAGTGCAACAAAGGGGAGGGTGCTGGAGAAGGTGTAGGGATTGGAACACTGGTGATAAACGTGAAGCAGTTCTCATTGCTTGATCTTCATCAAGCACACCCTTAATTAAGATAGCTGAGCTCTGAGACAAAAAAAGAAAACTTTCTACCTCCCACAAAATAAAGACTGCATGGGAAATAGGATCACTAAAGATTATTTCAGATATTGTGGCTCCAATCAAGTGACTAAGCTGGGAACTTGCCTGGTCAAAGAGGGACTTGCCAAAGCCACCACCTGAATAATAGGAGAATGAATAAGCAAAGGGACCAAAATTACTTCGCCATCTGTGGTGCGGAGTGACTGCTCTAGGACAGCTGCCGTGACCTGCCCTAGCAGAGACTGGGATTCTCGGGTGGGTGACCTCTCTGGACATTGATGAGAGAACTCACAAGCTATCAGCACAACACCTCAGCTCGCTCAGAGGTTTCTAGAAATGGGGCATGACTCTCCAAAGTAAAAACTAACCCTTTCCCACCATTAGAAGAGAAACATTTGATGTCAGTGGTGGAGGAAGGGAGATGGGGCAAAAGGGCCATTCTCTGAAACAGGCTGGGGGCAGAGGGAGAGGTTCCCCACTTCTCCCATCCCTCCACAGATCCATCATGAGGTATTTAGTATGTTCGGTACATACGAGGCAGCACTACTACACAGGGAAAGCTCAGTTTCCCATTCTAAATTGCTAATAAAATGTAATGAAATTTCCAGAGGAAACACTGCTTTAAATGAAAATGTTCAGTCTGCTTCATTCCGATTCATCCATATCAAGTGAGAGGGGAGTACCACTGTTCTCTGGTTGCATGATGATGAAGGCAAGAATATCGCACAAGATATTTTAGGAGAGCCTAGAGTCCCAAAAAATCTATAAGTTCAGTCTTGGCTTTCTAGCCAAAGCATATGGACCAAATCATGTCTCAAGTTGCTAGAACACCTCTTCCAGAAAATGGCTCTATGAAAGATGAAATCCATGCATGTCTTCTACAGATTGCAGTGTAGAGCCCAGCTAACAGTTTAAATGGGTAACAAGAAGAGAGAGCACCAGTCCAAGTGGCCTCTTCACCTGATTGGCTCTTTGTGCCTTGGCTCCACCCACCCACAGCTCCACCAGGGCTTGGCAGCAGAAAGGAGGCTAGAGGGCAGGGCTGAGTCATGCCAGGTCCAAGCAATACCTATGAATCCTGGTTCCTGTACCTGGAGAGCACACCACCCCTCTTTCCCATATGGCAGGTTGAAGAATTCCTGCTTCCTAGTCCCAGACCTTTCCTCTGGAATGGAGTGCCTAGCTCTCTTAAACAGGAGAAAATGAAATTGAAAATTTAAGTACTCTTCGGATTTGCAATGAGAAAATCGTTTATAACCTTTGCCATGCAATTTCAGTTAAATGCAGAGAGTGGAGGTCAGGTTACAGGGGTTGAGAAGAGAAACTAAGAAGAGTGGGAGATGGGGTCTAAAAGACAGCCAAATGTTCAAATGTTTAAAGTCACTTGGTTTCAGTAGATCAGAAGTGTGCTTTGTGTGAATCATGTTTTAATGAGCTCCATATACTCCTGCTTTGGGCCCACATGTATAACCCCTGTTCATGCACAGTTTTAAGATTTAAAACATCTTTTTAGTGCTTTTAATTATTAAAATGGTATCTAGCTATTATTTCTTAACCTCTCTCCAAAATATCATCTTGCCACTGACACTCATTCCGCTTGCTGAATTTCCTTTGTTGCCTCCCAAACTCAAAGTCTGAACCATCTTTGACTTCCTCTTTTACTTCTAACATAGCTAGTGGCTTCTCAGTTTTAATAGGACTTTTCAGTCACCCCCACACATCTTTTCCTAACAATCATTTTTTTTATCTTGCTGGTATCTGGGACAAAGATAGCTGGTCTCATTATGATGATGGTTCCCTAAGGTTACTGCTCTTTTCTGTCTTTTAAATAATAGTCTATCATAAAATCAAACGTTGATGAGAAGAATTGTGGTTACCAGGGAGTGGGGGGAGAAGAACAGGGGAGCTGTTCACTGGTATAAAGTCACACTGACACAGATGAGTAAGTTCCAGAGATCTGTTGCACACATTGTACATGTAACTAACAAGAAGCTACCGTGTACTTAAAATTTGTTAAGAAGGTAGATCTCTTGCCCTGGCTGGCGTAGCTCAGTGGATTGAGCGTGGGCTGCAAACCAAAGCATCACAGGTTTGATTCCCAGTCAGGGCACATGCCTGGGTTGCAGGCCACGGCCCCCAGCAACTGCACATTGATGTTTTTCTGTCTCTTTCTCCTTCCCTTCCCTCTCTAAAAATAAATAAATAATAATAAATTTTTTAAAAAAGTGAGTGATCTGTACAAAGATTTATAAAAAAAAAAAAAGAAGAAGGTAGATCTCATGTTAAGTATTCTCACCAAAAAAACAGAGACAAAACTTTTGGAAGTGATGAATATATTTATTACCTTGATTTTGGTGATGGTTTCACAAGTGTATATAATATGTCCAACCTTACCAAATTATGTACATTAATTATGTGCAGTTTTTTGTAAGCAATTATACCTCAATTTTTTTTAAAAGAACAAAATAAAAAATAAAGAGGAAAAGAGAAGGGAGATAAAAGATACCCTTTCAGGATAGGAGGCAGCATGTCGAACTCCTCCGGCAGCAGGTGGTGCAGAGTTGGAAAGAACTGGCCCTGGCCCTCTTCATTTTACAGAGAGCTGCACAAATAGGGCAGCTGAGCCAGGGCTGGAACTCCGGTTTTCTAATTAATCCAGCCATCCTGTCCTCTGCCACAAAGCATAACTCTCAGTATCAGCACTTGTGAGAGAAAGTGGCACTCCTTCAAGGAGAAGCAGAAATGTGTGGTGCTGAAAACATGGACCTAGATACCAGACCACTTCTGTAAGAATCTCAGCATCACCAACAGTTGAGCAATGGGTAAGCTATTTAACCTCTTGGTGCTTCAGTTTTCTCATCTGTAAAATAGGGATATTAATAATGCCCATCTTAGAAGATTGTTAGAATGGAATTAATATGTGTAAAGCCCTTAGGGCCGTGTCTTGCATGTAAGTGTGAGCTGTTGTTACTAGGGAGCAACTGAGTCACTTAGGTCTTTCCCTCCTAATTTTGTTCCTGAAGTCTTCCCCCCCCCCCCTTTAAGAGAGAGGGGAAGGGAAGGAGAAGGGAGAGAAACATCAGTGTGCGAGATATATCAGTCAGTTGCCTCCTGCACGCCCCCAACTGGGGACGTGGTCTGTAACTCAGGCATGTGCCCTGAGTGGGAATCAAACCAGTGACCTTTTGGTTCACAGGCTGGTGCTCAATCCAGTGAGCCACACCAGCCAGGGCCTGGAATTGTTAGATAGAGGGGAGACTTCTCATCTATCATCATGACCTCCCCCATTACATGAATTATTTCTGGAGCACCTATAACAGTTCTGATTCTGTTCCTCTACTGAGGAACTCCACTGAGTACTTGTGTTACTGTTGGTGTTCAACTAGATGTTGACAAAGGAAAGAGCAAAGAGAACTAGACACTGAGCTTAATAAAATGGGAAGCAGAAACCTGTTTGTTTCACCAGAAGCTACAGCTCCACACCCCAGGGGACCACAGCATTATGCTCCACCAAGGGAATTAACACTCCTTCCTCCCCCACCTTCCAGTATCAGATTGCTGGGGGGCACAAGAGGAGGTGCTGGACCATAGAGGACTGTCAGTCCAACTAGAGAGTGTAAACCTATCCAAGCCCACGAAAGTTTGGAAAGTTGGTTCCTTTAAGAAAGCACCTGGTCCATCCCAAACCCAAGGTCCTTGTTATGACCCCTGTGGAACAAAAAAAAGCACTCTCTCTCGTGTTCGTGACCTGCACTGGCATGGTGCACACACCTGTTCTCTCCATGGCCTCCAGGAGGGAGTCCAGCATTTGGACTGCAGCTGGAAACATACACTAAGCTAGCATGATGCTGGACTGGACTGGACTGGACTTCAATATGGAGCATAAAATCTGGGCAGTGGCCTTCATCCTTGCCCTACTGAGGACAAGACTGAACTTTTTCATGGCGAGACAGGCCAGTGGGAAGTCAGGAGGGGAACCCACTTACTAGTGCATCATCAGTAAACCACACCACAGACTGACATCCTCCCACGCGGTTCTCAGGAAATTCTTTTCCTTCAGACACTGCAAGAGCCCCACTTCCACCTTCCACGGGTGGCACTTGGAGTCTCCCCAAGAAACAAAGGAGACTTCAAGGTTCCCACTGCCTTCCCTCCCCTTTACTGAATGCTGATCTCCGCCCTCTGGAAAGCGGTGTTCCACTGATTCCCAGTTGTGTCCTGGAAAGTAGGGAGTCATAACTGGCTCCACGCTGCTGCCCTCCGGGCCTTATGATCCAAAGAAACAGATGCAGGCAGAGGGCGGGCACCAGGTAGACTGCAGACACAGGGAAGAATTGTTCTTCACTGGCTGTATTTTGACCAGATTTCTTTTCATGTCCTCCTTAACCTTGGTCAATCCTGAGATCCCTGGGTCCTGCGGGGGTTGGGAGGGGGAGGGGGTTTTCCTGGAACAGAGGCTGGCACCAATTCAAACAAAGCCCGGAAGACTTTAGGAGTCAGGCTGGACATCTAAAATTTGATGGATCAAAGACCTGTGCCAGCTGCTTCCCTTAAACTGTTGTTCCCAGGGGGTCAAGGTGCATTCACTTTTCTCCCCAGAGCATCTTCCGGGACCTCTCCCCAAGAGAGTCTGGAGGTGCAGTCCCACAGCCTCGGCCCAGGCCGGGCTAAATTGGGAATGCGAATGCAGCAGGAATGCAGCACGAAGGCACCTGATCTTGCGTGGCTGCCAGCTCTGAGAGGAGCGCGCCCCCTCCTCGTCCGCTCTTCCTTCAGCACCCAGCTCCGGCTGTGGGAACACAGGCCTCCCCACCACACCTGGGCGGGGCCGATCCCTGGGAAGGAGCGCGCACACTCGATAACTTTTGACAGTTTCCTGAGGCCGGCCGCCTGGCTGCGCAGAGGCCGCAGCACTCGACTTTCCCGCGGCGGGAGGGGGCGGGGCACCCCTGGTCCCGCCCCTGTCTGGGCACCGCCTTCGCAGGTTGATGGCAGCAGCAGCTGGGACTGCAGGGGCTCAGGGCTTTGGAGAGCTGCAAGCAGCGGCGGAAGAGCGCAGTAGAACACCCGGGCCCCAGACGCCACGGACCCCCGGAGAGGCAGTTCCGGTGCCCTGACGCCTACTTCGGCCCCGGTGCGCCCCCAGCCCCCTTCGCAGAGCTGTCGCAGCGCGAGCGCCCCTCTGCCGGCTCAGGACCAGGTACCCTCCCTACTCACCCTGCTGCCACCACCGATAGCGGAGCGGGCGGGGTCCCTTGAGGGGGCACAGGTCTGCGCTCCCTCCCCCCGGCCGCCCAAATCGGTCCCCGGCTGGGCAGACTTGGTGTCTATATTTGGACGGACAGTGGCCCACGCGCCCGCAGGGTGCAGACACCTCGTCTCACAAGAACACAGTGCTGGGACAGGAGGCCAGAGGAGGGTGCGGGGAGGCCAGGCCTTAGGCCCGGGGCTGCAGAAGCAGCTTGAAGGACATGGGGATGCCCGGGGCTCGGTAGGGGCAGGAGTCAGTAGCTGGGGCTTTGGAAAAGCCCCTTGTGCCCCTGAAGAAGAGCACAGGGCAGGCCCTGGCTAAAGAAAAGGCACCTCACCCTCCTCTCTCCTGCAAATCTGGCCCTCCCCGCCCCACCCCATGGAGCACCCCGCCCCAGGAGGGTTTAGTAGGATACAGGAGTCAGAGAAGCAGGACCTAAAGTATGTAGGCAAAAGGCAGAAGACCATGCTTAGGGCCTTTTGGAAAGGACAGTACAGAGGGGAGTGGAAAGAAGAGAGATGATCCACCTTATGCTGTGCCCCCAAAACGACATGGGAGGAAATTGGTGGAAACAATAGCAGAAGGGACTCAGATTAGCTGATAGGAGGAACTTCTTGGCAAAGTTTTAGAAAAAGGCAAAACCTCATCTGCCTGAATTACGCTAGAGAAGCAGGTCTTGGGGGCAGCTACAGTTCTAGCTGGCTTTGAGCCAAGATTGGAGGGCCAAGCCCTCTGATTCTGGACAAGGTGCCTCTAGGAGATAAACCCCCTTCTGTGAAGAGATGCTTATCCAAAGCTGGCAGTGGGAGGGCAGTCTGGCATTGAGGCTCCTCCCCAAACCACTTCAACTTCCAGGAAGGTTTGGGGCCCAGTGTCCCCTCAGTCTGGGTCTCTAAGAAGTCAGGTCCCACCCAAATCCTAGCTCCTTGCATTAAGCAGCACTTCATAGGTGATAAAGAACTTTCCCATGATTTAATCACCTTGAAGAAATCTCCCTGCTTCTAGGACCAGATTCTGTATCAATTTATACCCAACTCTTGGCCAGATAACCCTTCTCACTTGCCACCCTCCCCAGCCCCACCCCCGCCACCCCCGCACACTCTTCCTCCCTCCCACTGTTCACAGGACTAAGGACCAGAGGCATTTCTGGGCACTGAGATCCTCCATCACAGCCCCCAGCCATGAGCCGGCGTGTGGTTCGGCAGAGCAAGTTTCGCCATGTGTTTGGGCAGGCGGCAAAGGCTGACCAGGCCTACGAGGACATCCGCGTGTCCAAGGTCACGTGGGACAGCTCCTTCTGTGCCGTCAACCCCAAATTCCTGGCCATTATTGTGGAGGCTGGAGGTGGAGGTGCCTTCATCGTCCTGCCTCTGGCCAAGGTGAGGGATGAGGGAAGGAAAGTGTTGGGAGAACACTGGTCATGGCCCCTGGGGAGCCCTGGCAGCAGCCTCTGGTCTCACCTAGTTCCATTCCTCAGCCAGGAGGGCTCTGTGTTTGGCTGGCTGCTCCCTGTTCCCCAAGCCCTCATAGACCCACTGGGAGGCTCCCTCACCCTTCCCAAAGCAGCAGCATCACAGTGGCTGCACTGTGGCTGCACCCACTCACAGCCCAGCACCCTGTTCCCAGAAGGGACAAGGAAGGGGTGTTGGAGACAGTTTGGAAGCAGTGGAATCAGAGTCTGGCCAGATTCTCTTCCTGTCTCTCCTAATGCTACACCCTCTCATGTTTTGGGGAATCCTTCTCCCTAGCCCAGCGTGACCATTTGATTAAAGCAGACCACACGGCATCACACACAGGGCAATCAGGCTCCATCTGTCCAGAGTCCCTGGCCACCTCCCCCCTGAGGTTCTTACAGTAAGGTAGAATGAGAGCAAAGTTCAAGGAGACATGACACAGAAGGCCAGAGCCGTCCCTACCCCAGGGATGGGGGCCAGGCAGTGACTGCCACCTTTGCTGAGTATCCTCAAGCCCCTCGGCCATCTCCACCCCAAGCATGACCTTGACCTGGATTCTGCCCCAACACCTTGTTAGGGGAGGCCCCACAGGTGGCAGGAAGAGGCCTGACAATAGCCAGTGACTCACTCCAGGACAATGCAGACACCATCCAAGGACACCATCCCCAGGGCTCAAATTTCAGCTGGAGCCACCTCCTCCCCCAGTTACAACTGCCATTCTAGTGCCACACAGCCACCCTTCTCTCCTACAGTCTGGGCCAGTGCCAGCCCCTGCGAAAAGCCCCCACAAACAGCCCATAAAGACCAAAAATAGATGGGCCCCATGAGGTTGAGGGGTAACAGGCACCAGGAGCGCCTGCTGCTTGTGGTTCCGAGGTAAACCAGTGACAGGTGGAGATCTGCCAAAAGAGGCTAGGAAAGGACTGTCAGCAGATGATACACAGAAAGCACTGTGTGTTATCTCACCTAGACCTCTCCCACCAGGGGCTCCCCAATGACATCCCAACTGGGGGGGACAGGCTCAAGAACAGCCTCCTCCAAGTAGGTGCTTTGGAAGAGCACAGGACCAAGAGTTCAAGTCTCTGCTCTACCAGTATCTTGCAGTGGGTCCTCGGTTAAGTCATCTGACTTCTCTGTGTCTGATTCCCTGCAACTAAATGACTTCTGCTCTATCTTCAGTGGAGTACAGGAAGCAGGCTGGGTAGGAGCAGAAATGCAGAGAGGGGTCTGCAAAGAGAAAACAGGTGATAGAGAACTGAGATGTAAACAGGGTCACTGCTTACTCCCCAAACTCACACGGGAGAATGGCCCCACAGCTCCTTCTCTGACCCCTCCAGACAGGGCGAGTGGATAAGAACCACCCACTGGTCACCGGGCACACTGCCCCTGTGCTGGACATTGACTGGTGCCCACACAATGACAATGTCATCGCCAGTGCCTCAGACGACACCACCATCATGGTAGGAGTCGGTTGAAAGCTGATGGGTAGTTGGGTGGGGGAAGCAGGGAGGGCTGCCTCACCTGTGCTGGGGAAGGTGGTAAGGGAGGTGCTGGGTCCCAGGGCCCTGCCCCACCCAGCTCCCAGGCTATTTTTAGCTACATGCCCACCCCCTCCCAGCATGCACTGCTTAGGATTAATTATAGCCATGGCCAATTTGGGGCCTGAGGAGCAGGAGGGTAGCGCTCTGAAGTCTCTCTGCTGGGGTGAGTAGGAAGGTCTCTGGAGAGCTGGCAGTGCCCCCTCCTGGCTCCCAGCTGCTTCTGACCCAGGCGGACACCATCACATCTTGCTCTGCATTTGGCACCACTCAAGAAACCCAGTAGGATTGGAGGGTTGAGGAGGGGAAGAAAGGGAGGAGCAGAGGGACAAAGTGGCTCCTCATCCCACCCATCCTCTGCCTTTTCCTCCTACTCAGGTGTGGCAGATTCCAGACTATACCCCTATGCGCAACATCACAGAACCCATCATCACACTAGAAGGCCACTCGAAGCGTGTGGGCATCCTCTCCTGGCACCCCACTGCCCGGAATGTCCTGCTCAGTGCAGGTCTGGGGGCCTAGAGAGGGGTCCCTACCATACATCTGGGGATGGGGGTGGCAAAGGCAGGGCCCCGGATGATGGTGCATGGCCACTCTGGGCAGGTAGTGACAATGCGATCATCATCTGGAACGTGGGCACTGGGGAGGTGCTCCTGAGCCTGGACGACATGCACCCGGACACCATCCACAGCGTGTGCTGGAACAGCAATGGTAGCCTGCTAGCCACCACCTGCAAGGACAAGACCCTGCGCATTATCGATCCCCGCAAGGGCCAGGTGGTGGCGGTGAGTGCCTGGCCTGCTCACTCCCCAACCCCTACCCCAGGGACCAACTGTCAGGCCCTTGCATCCGAAATCCTCTGAGCCCCTGGTCCCAGCTCTCACCTCCCCGACCCCATCCGCAGCGACCAGTACCCCCACCCACCACCATCACCACCACCCGCGTTGTCTGCAGCCACAGCTCCCTGCCCCGAGTAAGCCCAGAGCCCCCAGTTCTCTGCCCCACTCCTCTTCCCTCCCCTCCCCTCCCCATCTCAGGAGCTCAGAGGAGGGCTCCTCGATTTGTGATTGAGAAGGGGAAAAGCTGCAAACTATCCTCCCACTAGAACCTGCATGAAACCCGAGCTCCCGGACCCTTCTGTCAGCCAGTACCCAGCGCTATCTTCCAGGGGCAGGGGCCTGACACTGCTCGCAGCCGGGCCCTCTCCGCCCTAGTTGACTCGCTGGGCTGGGGAAAGGGGGGAACCCTCTCGCATTGCTGGTCCCGGCTGGGTGCTGTGGGAGGGTGGCTGCACTTGCCTCCTCAGCCTCAGTGTAACGCGGGGAGCGCGGGGCACGTGCATGTTTGTCTGCGCCTAGTGCGCGCGGCCAACCGGCCCTCTAACCCACTAACCCCGCGAGCAGGAGCGAGCCCGGCCTCACGAGGGCGCCCGCCCGCTGCGGGCCGTCTTCACTGCAGACGGGAAGCTACTCAGCACCGGCTTCAGCAGGATGAGTGAGCGGCAACTCGCGCTCTGGGACCCGGTAGGCCAGGCCGCGCCGGGCGCGTGCGCTCGCTACTTCGCTCGGTCAGCCCGGAGCGCTCTCCCAGGCGGTGGCCGGTGCCCAAGAGGGCCGAAGCGGAGCGGGAAGTACCCGTCTGGGAACAGCCTCGCTGCGTCCCCGGGAAACCAGCAGACATCCCCTGCTCTAGGGGTCAGCCTCCGAGGGCGCTGGAGGGCTCACCATCTGCTGAGAGATGCACGCCTCCGGCTCTCTCAGGGCCCAGACGCTCCGCAGGCCCAGAGCCAGCCAGGGCCCCCGGAAGCTGAGTACTTAGACCCCCTTTTGTCTCCGCCTCTGCCTCCCATACCTAAGTCTGCAAGCTGGTTGCTCGGCCCCCAGGATCCCCAGAACAGGCAGCCGGGTGACACCTCTCCCTGTCTCCCCCCTACCCCCAGGAGAGGTTTGCTGCCCACGAGGGGATGAGGCCCATGCGGGCCATCTTCACGCGCCAGGGTCATATCTTCACTACGGGCTTCACCCGCATGAGCCAGCGAGAGCTGGGCCTGTGGGACCCGGTAACGCAGCTGGAAGCTTGGGGTGTGTGCCCCGGGACTGGCATCACGGGAGAGGGGCCAGGCGCCCCCCACCCGCAGGGCATGCCCACCTGGACAGGGCTGGGGGCTGCTGCCCTCTTTGCAGCGCCTACCATCCCCACACCCACCCCTCTGCCCAGTTTTGCTGCGTCGCCTGAAGGAGCCCACGCTGGCGCCCCCACCTGGTGATGCCTAGTCCCTGGGGGTGGTTTGCGGTGATTGCATGCAGCGGCGCGAGGGGCATGTGTGCGGGGTACTGGGAGTGATGCGTCCAGGGGCGGGGCCTGCTGCTGGATTCACCAGAACTGTGGTGGGAACGCATGAGGTTTGGGGCGGGCAGAAATCGTACTGGGGCTTCAGGGGATCCAGAAACAGCACAGAACGCGGGACTGGACTGGTCACACCCCCTGTGCTCGGGCAGAACAATTTCGAGGAGCCAGTGGCACTGCAGGAAATGGACACTAGCAACGGGGTCCTACTGCCCTTCTACGATCCCGACTCCAGCATCATCTACCTATGCGGCAAGGTGCTTCGCGGCTGGGCGGGGAGAACAGGGGGCTGGACAGATGTGGAGAGCCCCTTCCGGGGTGCGTCTATGAACCAACTGGCTTTGCAGGGCGACAGCAGCATTCGGTACTTTGAGATTACGGACGAACCACCTTTCGTGCACTACCTGAACACGTTCAGCAGCAAGGAGCCTCAGAGGGGCATGGGTTTCATGCCCAAACGGGGGCTGGATGTCAGCAAATGCGAGATCGCCCGGTCAGCAGCCTCCACCCTTCCCGCTTGCCTGCCTGTCCTCACTTCCCAGCAGGGAGCGCACGAGGGTTTCCTCAGTGGTGTGATCTTTGGGAAAGAGTGGGGAGGAGGGTGTCAAACAAGCTTGCTTCCAGTGCCAGTCCCAGCGCTAACTAGCGTGACATTCTCTGAACCTCGGTTTCCTCATCTGTAAAATGATGATAAGCGCCCCAGCAGAGGTGTTTTACCAGCTGGACCAACGATGTGTTTAAAGTGCAACGCCTGGTAGGCGCTCCGCAAGTGTTGGCCTCTCACCGGTTGGTCCCAGGTAGAAGTTAAGGGAGTGGCATCTTGCGGGGGTGCTGAACCCCATACTCCTTTATAGGTTCTACAAGTTGCATGAAAGAAAGTGTGAACCCATCATCATGACTGTGCCCCGCAAGGTGAGGGGCCAGGAGAGGGGTCGGGTGAGACTCCGAGGCGGGAGGGAGCGGAGCATGTCCTGCTGACACTGGTCCCCCGTTCCCTGACCCCCGCAGTCAGACTTGTTCCAGGACGACCTGTATCCAGACACTGCGGGCCCCGAGCCGGCCCTAGAAGCAGACGAATGGCTGTCGGGCCAGGACGCCGAACCTGTGCTCATCTCGCTGAGGGATGGTTACGTGCCCCCCAAGCACCGAGAGCTCCGAGTCACCAAACCCAACATCCTAGACGTGCGCCCGCCCTCCGGCCCGCGCCGCAGCCAGTCGGCCAGCGACAGCACCTTGTCGGTAAGATCCCGCCCGGCTCCACCCAGTCTCCCGGTCCCCCAGCCGCCCCCTCGGCCAACACCGCCTCTTCCGTCCTCTGCGCCCCAGCAGCAGCACACTCTCGAGAGGTTGCTGGAGGAGATCAAGGCCCTTCGAGAGCAGGTGCAGGCCCAGGATCAGCGCATCACGGCCCTGGAGAACATGCTGTGCGAGCTGGTGGACGGCACGGACTAACGCCCCGGGGACAGCTCCGAGCCCGGAGGTCCAGGCTGGGCTGGCTGCCTGGACTCAGCTGGCCCAGGGGTTTGGTCTGGAACTGGGGACCCCATGTCTCTGGGCTGGGGACGGGGTTGGGAATGGAACTCCCCCCGCTCCCAGGAGGCCTAGAGAAATGGAGCGTCTCAGAGACGTGCCTCCGCGGGGCTGTGCGCCTCGCCCGGAACTCAGCAGGAACTGGCCTTGCGAGGCTGGGACGACAGGACCACAGCATGGTGCCGCATGGTGAGAGTGTCCCCCTCTGTTTCTCGCTCAGGGCAGAGGACGTACTTAGTTTATTAGTGGGATGCTTGGGGATATTTGGAGAACTTGGACTTGACCTCAAAAGGGTGACGATTCGTTGGCTGTCCCCAGACTGGCTGGGGGGAACTGCAGCGCTACTCCCACTAATCAGCGCAATGGACTCCACCAACATGAGTGGTAAACCGAACAGGCATCACCCCAGGTGTACAAATAAAACCCTTTGGCTGTAGAGCTGGCCACACTGGCCACGCCCAGCAGAGGAGTCTCTTCCCACCTGCGGGGGAGAGGGCAGCTTCCTCCTGGCTCCTCTGCAGGACATCTAACAGAACTGGCCTGAGGGAGCCAGTTCACCATGCCGCCCCGCCCCCGCCCTCTGCTGTGGCCTTGACTCTAGGAGGAAAACAAGACATGCTAAATGAAACTGTTTACTAAGTGCTCAGTCTGTGCCTCCTGCATGGATGAGGGGTGAGGAGGGCAAGACCCGCCCAGTCTCTACGAATGCTACCCTTAGGCTCCTGGGGACAAACGCAACACTGCCCTGGGCTCAGGACCCACCAGGCATCCTCTTGCCTCAGAGCCCTCCCCACACTGAAGGCCGGAAGGAACCCCCAGAAAGCAGGTGGGCATTCTTCCCCAGTAAAGGTAGGTAGGAAAAGCCTCAGGTTTGAAGCCTCTTTAATTTGTGCCTCAGAATCAGTCTGGTGCCCCTGGCATCAGGGAAGAGGATAAGAGGAACAGTTTCTTTTTGTTCTTTTCTTCCACTCTTTTTGTGTCCCTTCTGAACCTCACTGGCTGAACCAGGAGGGCCAGCCAGGGAGAACCAGGAAGAGTGTGCTGTGGGCCCCTGCCCCTGGCAGGGTCTGTGCTTCTCTGGGTGGGTGGGCGGGGCAGGGGAGAGCCGGGGGTTAGCACCATTGGATGAAGGGTTTTAGAGTCAGCCCCTTGGTGGGGGTGAGTGGGACGCACAACCACAGAGGGCTAGCAGCAGCCGGCGGGAAACGGTGGGTGGTGGTGCCAGGGCACTGGGAAACCCCTCTCTGTGCAGTCTAGTGTAGGATCCAGTGCTTGCCCCAGCCTGACGTCCCCTCCCCCCACCTCCGCACTTGCCAAGACAGCATGTGGGAGTCAGGCCTTGCCCAGGACTGGGGGGGGGGGCAACTTGGGCACCCTCCTTGATCACAAGAACATGTCTTGGGGAACGGGTCTCCAACCTCTGGCCGCCCAAACTGAAGCTGCGACCACCCTGAGACCTGGGAGGGGTGTAAGGGCTGGGGGAGCCGGGCACCCCGCTAAGTGCACTTGACGCTGAAATGCCGGGGTGGGGGAGGGGCTGGGCTCTTGACGTGCCGGTCTGTGTCTGGAACAAAGCAGCAACACAGCACGTGGGGAGCTCAGCTGCCCTCCAGGGGAGAAGAGCGGAAATGCAAAGGCTTCACAGGCAGTGTCCTGGAGTGGGGTCAGTGAGCAGAAAGTAGGGCGAGCCAGAAGGAGCAAGGATGTGGACACTGCTCCTCTAAGGACCAGTCTCCCACTCAGGACCGCCTGGCTTTGCCCTGGGACAGGCCTGGGCCCAGGGGGGAGGGCTGGGGGTCAGGACACAGCAAAGCAGGGGAATCTGGCCGTGCCAGCTGCCTCCAGGGCCCTGGCCCGCAAAGATACCCCGCGGCCATGCCGAACCCCTCCTTGTCTGGTGCTGGGTGCGCCCTATGCCCCTGAGGCGGTGGCTCTGGTCTCCAGCCACAGTGCGCGTGGGTCGGGGCGTGTCTCACTCCGGGCGGCTAGCACGGCACGGCTGAAGGCCGGGCAGTGGCATTACTGCTCGGTCAGTGAGAGCCGCAGGATTCGCTCCAGTTCCTCCTCCTCCCGGCGCGCGCGCCGCCGCCGCTCCTCCTGCTCCTGCGCAGACAGCTCCATGGCCAGCCGCAGCTGCTCATCGTAGCTCCGGAACACACGGCTACCAGGGCTAGTTCTGGGCCGAGGGCTGGGCACGGCCATGGGAGTCGCAGGCTGGCGCTGTGGCGTAGGTGGGGCACTTTTGGGGGCAAGGAAGACACATCTGGGGCTTCGGGCGCAACTGCCCGGGAGCGGCCGGGAGCCAGAGTGAAGGTCCCAGGTCAGACCGGGCCTGCCACCCTCCAGTCCCGCACGGCCTCCCTGGCTCCCACCCAGCTGCGGCAAATCCCGGCCCCTGCAAAGCTTATCCTCCCAGTAGACCGCAGCCAGCGCATGTGGGCACCTTTTAGAGCCCCAGCCCTGACATCCTGCCTGGTGAGGGTCTGGAGGCCATGAGGCCTGGCCCCTGTAAGGGAGGCACTTTCGGAGTACTGCTCACCCGCCCAGAGTCAGGAAAGCATATGGCAGAAACCATCTTGACTACAGTAGGGTCCCTGGTGATGGCACCACGGTTTCCCTGGGCCAACAGGGGCTGCAGTGGGCAGTGTGCTCACCCACTGCGACAGAGTACTGGGGTGCCCTGTGCTTGGGGCACGTAGGCATCTCCAAATCCTGGAGGACACTGACCTGTCCTGCCTGCGACCCTCGCAGGACGTGGAGTGAGTGCCCGGCTTGCTGTTGGTTAGCGCCTCCCATATGGTGACCTGGAGGGAGAGGGCAGGGGCCCGTTGGCTGTGGTGGCACCGAGGTCAGGAGGCCTGTTGCATCCAATGGGCACGCACCTGGTCATACTCACTGCCCGCCTCAAGCAGGCTCTGCTGGATGGCAAACTGCAGGAGGTCGTCGTCGTCGTCACGGGTCACCGTCTCCCGCTGGCCACCCAGCACACTGTACCCTCTCGGGGCCTCGAACAGGGCCGGGGAGATCTCGCATCCACGGCAGGAGGCTGCAGGCAGACTGAGGTTAGAGCGGCTCCCCGGAAAGGGGCGGGGAGGGCTCCGGTGAGGGGCTGGTGAGAAGGGTGACTTCAGAGGGGGCCAGGGCTCACTTGTGGAGCTGGAGCTACTGACACTGGAGGAGTCGCTGCCTGGGGAAGGGGTCTCACTGCTGGGGCTGCCTCGCACCGAAGGCACCGGCTCATCACAGCCGTTGAGGTTCCCGAAGGTGATGCGGGCGTTTAGGATGTGGAAGATGGGGATTTCTGAGGATGAGGAAACCGTCAGGCGCCACCCCCACCACACATACCTCAGCCCCACCCTGCTGTTTTGCTCATCTAAGCCCCACCCCACCCCTATAACAGCAGCCATGGGGAAAGGGGGCTGCTCACCAATCTTGACAGGGAAGCCAGGAGGCAGGCGCAGGGTAATGAAATCTCGGAGCTTGGCGAAAAGCGCGTTGCTGACAGCCATGAGGTCAATGATGGGGGCCACCTGCTCACACAGGGACAGGGGATGCTCCTCACACAGCCACAGCTTGGCCTTGAACCTGCCCCCCAGGATCCCAAGGCGTGAGGGACGTTGTAGAAGCAGTGGCCTCCCAGAACCTTCTGGGACCCCTGTCCCATCCTGCCCTGCCCACCCCTCCCCGGCACCAGCAAGGGACCTCACTTCTGTGTCTTGGTGGTCAGTTCCATGGGGCGGCCCATGTCACGGTTGCCAAGCTCAAAGTTGGGGTTGAAGTACTCTTCTGCGGTGATGGCAGTGGGGTTGGCTTGGCTCAGAGTCTGGGTGATCAGGGTCTGTACCACATGGGGAGGGGCCCATGAGCCCTTCTCAGTCCCTGATGCCTGGCCAGCCATTTGGTATTACAGCCCCAGAGCTGCCCCCCTGCCACTGTGGAGCCGACATGATCTTGGGCACTGTGGGAAAGAGGTCCACAGGCCATGCTAAGCAGGACACCTCCCAGGCCTTCCCCTGAGCCATATCCATACCATTCCACCAAGGGGCACCCCTGGCACACACTCACCCCATTTTGGGGGCCCCCATGCTGCTCAGCAATTCCCAGGAAGGACTGCAGGGGTGTCTTGCAACCTGTAAGAAATGTGCCATCTCAGAGGACATTGCAGCCCTCAGAAGTGACAGCACCCAAGACCTAGGGAGGACACTGGATCCTGGGGGGCAGGGGGACTGTTTATCCACACCGTACATCCAGGCACCGTCATCTGACAGTGACCGAGGACACCAAAGGCAGGACTAGGGCCACCAGAGGTACAGCTGGAGGAAAACATAAGCCTGGGGCTCAGGAGAAACTTCCAAAAGTATCACTCTTCACATTCACAACAGTGGACAAAAAAGGTCTGCTTTGGTGAGCAGTTTTGGGGTACGTGCGCGTGTGTTTTCTTTCAGGCCCTTCCACGTCCACTCGTTCTCCTGTGAGGTGGGCAGATCTCTCCACCTCAGACAGACTGAACGACGCCCAGAAAGTCAGGTGTAGTGTCACCGGGCACGGAGAATCAGTGCAGGGGCCCCCGGCTTTCTGCCTAGAGTGTGTCTCACTAGAATGGCCATCGAAAGGCATACGTGGCATTTCTCTTGATTCCCAAATCCAGTGCAGACATTAGTAATCAATTCCTTCCCATTGAGCCCAAATGCTGCTTTACAGTCACCCTGGCAACACGCTGGGCAGCCACTACCAGCCTTTAGGGCTGGGCACTGGAAAACTGCTTGCCCACATGAACTATCCTGGTTTCTGCTGGGATGTCAGAGGGAATACTGCTGGAGGCGCTCATGTGGCAAGTGGTTCCTCACACCTCCCCCGATGTGCCCCTGCCTCATTACCTTTGACCTTGCCCTTGTGCTGTTCTGAAAGATGCTCTGTCCGTGTCCGGGTGATGAGTTCCACATTGGATGCTCCATATACCTGGGGAAAGATGAAGAACGGGTTCAAAGACAGCTCTGGTACCCTTGCCCCCCACCAAGGCCTTTCCGAATAGTTCCTGCAAGAAAGGGTCCGGGGCAGGGGAGGAGAAGCTGTTTGCTCAAATCCCCAGGCCTCTGGGCAAGTGAACACATGAAGTCATCTCATTCACCCAACAAACATTCTGTGAGCAGCCTTTACACGCCAGGCACTGAGGCGGGCGTCAGCGCTAAGTGGCGAACAAGCCCGTCCAGACGTGGCCCCAGCCGCCTGAGGCTCACGTGTTAGTTGAGGAGACAAGGAAGCGGACAGTTACAACAGAGTGTGCTGTGCTGCGGGAAGCGCGGGGCTGCGGGAACAAAACACACACTCGGACCGGCCTGCAGAACCAGGGAGGGCGTTCAGGAGGAAGCTTCCGAACCCGGCGGCACCTGGTAGTCCCTTCACTCCGCAGGGGCACCTGGTGGGTGTGGGGGCCCCAGAGCAACCAACCCAGTCTTCCCAAGGGTGTAGGCCTGGCTGTGGGGTTAGGCAGCCAGGGTCTGAACCTCAGCGGTCACTTAGTGTTATATGACCTCGTGCAGGTCATTCAACCACCCCAAGCCTCCATTTTCTCCTCATACAATGGGCCCATCTCCTACTTCACAGAGTTGCTGTGAGTATTCAATGGATACCATGGAAAGGGTTCTAAAAACATCTGTAAAATGGGAATAATAATAGTACCAACCCAAAAGAGTTGTTCTGAGCATGCGTGTCTGTGTGATGTATAAATGTATATACATGTGTGCATGCGTGTGTATGTGTGCACAGTCAGACCAGTGACTTGAACATGATTATAGTAAGTGCTCAATAAATCTGGCCATTCTCATCAGTTGCTTCTTAGTCTAGTGCCCTTCCCTCAGTGCTGCATGGCCCCTGCACCTCCAAGGCTGAAAGAGGGGTCATCAGGAAACCCGGCCCAGCTCCCTGCAGGCAAGAGCGTGGTGGGGTCTGGCACCAGGGAGCTATGGCCTCACCTTGGCTTCGTACCCATTCACCATTTCGGTCTTCTCACTGCGCCAGCCCAGGATGCCCGTCTTGTTCCTGAGGAAGCAGAGTGGTCCAGGTGAGGCGCCAGCCTACCAGGTTGGCTCCAGGCCATCAAGGCCATGCCTGCTCACCTCTCAAAGGAGATGTTCTTGGTATCCAGCTGTGTGGTGACGACAGGCGCAGTGAGCCGGCTCAGCACCTGCTCTTCGGTGGGCTGGGCAGCAGCCAGCAGCAGCTCACGGTCCTGCCCAGCCAGTGCCAGGGTCTCTGTGTACACTACCCGGCGGTCATGGTCAATCTCCATGACCACAGCGCTTGTATCTGCCAGCCAGGGAACCGCACAGAGGTCAGGGGTGGCATGGAGCTGTCTCCCACCTCCCCACCCTGCCGTACCTCCCACCTGCCTGACCTTGGCCCCTGAAGACAAAGCTGCGGTTCCCTCGCTGCCATGTCATATGGTCAAAGCCCAGGAGTGTGGTATCCACCCGCAAGTTCTGCCCACTCTTCCACACTTTGTAGGTGTCACTAGGGCAGATCTTGGACACCAGGGGCACTAGGTGGAAGGGAAGGTCAGCGGTGGCTTGGATTCGCCTGACCCACCCAACCCGGGCCGCCCCAGGGCATGGGGGTCAGGGGTGTGGCCAGGAAAGGGTAAGGGAGCTGGTAGGAGATAAGGGGTTCCCCCAACTCCCCCGTCTGTTAATTCATTTATTCAGTCTTTCATCCAATCTTCCAACAAATATTTATTAAACACCTACTGTGTGCCAGGCACTATTCCCGTCACTGGGAATACAACAGTGAACAAGACAGAACCCTCCCCTCCTTGAGCTTACCTTCAAGCAAGGAGCGACAGTTCACAAACAAATGAGTACATCGTTACAAAGTGAAGGAAGTAATAGTAACAGAACTGAGACAGTGTCTGAGACAGCGCTAAAGGCCTCGCTGGTGGCACTGAGCTGAGAAATGAACGATGAGGAGCCACAGCGAGAGCAACGGGAAGGAAGAGTATGCTAGGCAGGGGGGCAACAAGCGCGAGAGCCCTGAGGTCCAGAGAGGCCCACGTCAGCCCTCTTACCCCAGCTAGTGAACTCCCATTTCATCTCCACGTAGAAGTCCTGGGCCTGAAGGATGACAAGGAGAGTGGCTAAGTCTGCGCTACAGACAGGGTTCAAGGGCCACGGTGGGAAGGCCGAGAGGCTGGCCCTCACCTTGCGCAGCTTCTCCAGGAGCACGGGGATGCCTGCCAGCCGCTTCACCACCCGCTGGTAGTCCCGGTACCGCAGCACCAGCTGTACCAGCTCCAGGTCCCGGGTACTCACAGCCTCTTGAAGCACTGGGGGAGGCAGAGGCAATGTCACAGGGCAGGTGAGGAGAAGATGCTGGGGAAACCCTGGCTGTGGGGCTGGGGTGAGCAGGGGTGCCCACCTGTCCAGCCGCTGCGATTCTCCCTGCCCACGTCCGCACCATGTGCCAGGAGCACACGGGCACACTCGAGGTGCCCCAGTGTGGTGGCCAGGTGCAGGGGAGTCCGCCCACGGGGATCCAGCTGCTCGATGTCCACCTGGAGAAGGAGGTGAAGACACAGCCCTGGTCACTGCTGCAGCAGCCCGTCTGAGCCCGGTCACTGACCAAGGAGGGCAGCTGGGAAAGGACCTGTCCCAGGGGTCCAGGACACCCTTTAGCAAGGGCCACCAGCTTAGATCACTGCCATTATCCCTCAGTGAGATCTAGCAAACAGTTGTGGTAAGGCATTACAGGAATGAGAGAGTGTGTTCACGGTCCAGCTCCAAACCCATGTCCAGTACCTGTGGGACACTATGGACTAACATTTTAAGCCCTGGCAGGTGTAGCTCAGTGGATTGAGCGCCAGTCTGGGAATCAAAGGGTCATGGGTTCGATTCCCAGTGAGGGCACATGTCTGTGCTGCAGGCCAGGCCAGGTCCCCAGTTGGAAGTGCATAAGAGGCAGCCACATACTGATGTTTCTCTCCCTCTCTTCCCTACTTTCTTCCCCTCTAAAATAAATAAATAAATAAATAAATAAAATCTTTAAAAAATTTTTAAATAGTCCTGTTAGTGTTTTGTGAATAGCACAATTATATTGCATGAGATTTTTGTTGAGTGATAAAAGCATATTTTGTTAAACATAAACATTTACATTTCAGGAGTCTAGGACTTCTAGTTAAATACAGTGAACTGACCACATGCATGTCACTCCTCTCCTTCCCAAACTTTATTAAAATGTCATTAAAGACTTCTACTGCAGCCATGGAGAGGTAACTAAAATTACCCTCCCACTCGACACAGAAAACTGTTTCTTCAAAATATGTAAAATAACTTTTTCAGACATTGGACAAGGACTGTGATCCTTGCAGTAAGAGAGAGAAACAAGGTGGGCCCTGAGATCTCCTGGGTTTCTACCGGGAGAAACATTCCAGGCTGCAATTCTGGGAAGGGAGTCCCTGGCAGAGCACGGTGACCTCACTCGGGAGCGGAGGAGACAGAGACGGGCGTTCAGGGAAGCCGATGGGGCTGGCAGTTGCAGGACAGAGTTCCCGGAAGGAGTAAGCTCTGCCACAGTGAGCTCCAGAGATCTGCACGGGGTCCCTTTGAGTCTTCGCTGAATACTTCATGTGGGGAGAGTGAAACTTTACAAGACCAGGCAGAAAAGGAGCAATAAGTTGGTAAATTCTCAGAGCTCACCCAGGGCAGGGTTAGGGTTAGCACCAACTTGCTAGAGAGTCCTTGCTGTTTACCCAGAAAGGGAGACCAAGAAGGCTTATGCCTTCCTCAGTAGTGAGGCTAGACTATCCCTGCAGAAAAAGCTCAGCCAATCAAATAAAAATTAAAAATAAGCTTAAAAGGATCAAACTGATTTTCCAGTAACTTAACTTAGTCTGCCAGTAGAAAGTCTAACAGGAAGACCACAAAATCCAGATGCTTAACATCATAATATTTAAAATGTCTTGCATCTAGTTAAAAATTGCTAGATATGCAAGGAAGTAGGAAAATGTGACCCATAATGAAGAGAAAAATGATATCATAGAAACATATACAGAAATAACAAAGATGATGAGCCCTGGCTGGTGTGGCTCAGTGGATTGAGCACCGGCCTGTGAACCAAAGGGTCACCAGTTTGATTCCCAGTCAGGGCACATGCCTGGGTTGCGGGCCAGGTGCCCAGCTGGGGAATGTGAGAGGCAACCAATGGATGTACCTCTAGCACATCAGTATTTCTCTCCCTCTCTTTCTCTTTCACTTCCCCTCTCTCTGAAAATAAATTTATTTTAAAAACAAAAATGATGAATTACTCATTATACTCAAGAATTCAAAGAAAAACATGAACACAACATAAGTGAGGAAAGAAATGAGAGAAAAGTACAATATCTGGAATAAAATTCAGCTGGTTAAAAATTCACTGGGTAAAATTAACAGTAGGTTAGATACTACAGAATAAAAAATCAGTGAACTTGAAGACACAGCAATAGAACTATACAAACTAAAGCACAGAGGAGAAAAAATGTACTGAAAAACATCCCATGAGCCTCAGCAATCTGCGAGGCACTATCAGGCATTCTAACATGTGTGTGATTGGAGTCCCAAAGGATAAGATAAGGAAATGGGGTAAATAAGGCAAATTTAAAGAAATAATCACCAAAAATTTTCCAAATTTGATTTTTAAAAAACTACTATAGTGTATTGAAGGGTGGTGCACTTCCCCCAAAATATATATGTCACATCCTCACTGCCACAACCTATGAATGTGAGCTTATTCAGAGAAACGGTCTTTGCAGAATAATTAAGTTAAAGATCTGGGGACAAAATCAGCCTGGACTACCCAGGCGGGCCCCAGCTGCAACGACACCGCTCCGTGAGACACACAGAGCACAGACGCACAGACAGCAGAAGTCCCACGTGAAGACGGAGGCAGAGACGAGCGATGCAGCCACAGCCAAGGGGTGCTGAGAGCCATGAGAAGCTGGACGAGGAAGAATTCGCCCAGAGAGCTCTCGGGGGGAGAGGGATCCTGGCTGACACCTTCAGTGTGAATTTCCAACCGCCGAGGTTATGAGAGAATAAATTTCTGTTCTAACCCAACGAGCCTGTGATAATTTGTTGTGGAAACTAACACAGTGATAAATCCACAGAATCAAGAAACTGGATGAATCCCAAAAACAAACATCAAGAAAATACACCCCACAAAAAAAAAAAAAAGAGAGAGAGAGAGAGAAGAAGGAAGAAAGAAAACTACACCAAAGCCCATCAAAATCAAATGTTGAAAACTGGTGACAAAAAGGACTTAAAGGGCAAAAAGGACTGGTGACTTAAAAGCACTTTGAAAACGAGACACACTACACAGGGAAGAACAAACATAGCGAACATCACATACTTCTCACCAGAAACCATGCAAGAGAGAAGACAACAGCACAACATCTTTAAAGTCCTAGGGGAAAAGATGTCAAACTAGAATTTGATACCCTGCAAAAAGAAATCCTTCACCTGGCTGGTGTAGCTCAGTAGATTGAGCGTAGTCCTGCAAACCAAAAGGTTGCAGGTTCAATTCCCAGTCAAGACACATGCCTGGGTTGCGGGCCAGGTCCCCGATGGGGGGCTCATGAGAGGCAATCACACATTGATGTTTCCCTCCCTGTCTTTCTCTTCCCTTCCCCTCTCTCTAAAATAAATAAATAAATAAAATCTTTTTTTAAAAAAACCCTTCAAAAATAAAGGGGAAAGAGTTTCATAGACAAACAAAAGCTAAGAGAATTTGTCAACAGAAGACACTCAAGAAATGTTACAGAAAGTTATTCAGTGGAAGGGAAACGATACCAGATGGAAACTTAGATCTACACAAAGAAATGAGGAGTGTGCCCCAAATGGTAAATTTGTGACTGAGTATAAGACGGCCAATAAAATATTTAAATCCATAAGAATAAAGAGAAGAGATGTCAGCAGGTGAGAAATTTCAACACAGCTTCCCAACATGGAAAGCGGCTTGGGCATCACTGACTTAGGGGAGCAGAGGGTAGCACGCCGAGCGTTCACAGAGGGAACTCCAGTGAGCAGCAGGCTGGATCACCCCCCCGGCGCTCTTACAAGGTGCAGAACATGAGGGCAGTGGAAAAAGCAGAGGTGGGAGTGAGGCTCAGAGGTGAATTCCTGGGATGCTGGTTAAAATTCAAAACCCCTGGCTCCCTCTCCAATCTTATAGTGATGGGAGATGCCCCCCTTCCCCTCCACAGGATGCCAGGGGTTTATTCTCTGCAGACACTGAGCCCAAGATGCACTGGACTGAGAAGTATTGGCCTGACGATGAGGTCATGGGGCTGGAAACCCGGGAGCAGTGAAAGTGTAGTCCCTTCCCTGCCTCAGGTCCTGACCCAGCGGCAGCCAGATGAACCCGTCCACCCTTGGCAGGAGACTGGAGAAACCAGAGGCACCGGAGACCTCTGGGTACAGACAGTGGGAATCCCACGGCAAGCAGGCCTGCTTGCCACCCAATCGCCTGACAGCAGCACCCAGGCGCCATAAGCTCCACAGCCCCGTTCTTAAACACTCCTCCTGGCCAGGGACGACTGGATGTTTGAGGACAGCTGCCAACATAAAAGAGACCAAAACACGCAGGTGGGTTCTAAAAACCCAGAGGAAACTCAGTCAATGCAGGAGACAGAAGAAACTTTTTTGGAGGAAAACAGTAATTTACATCTTCAGAAAAATATGAAAGGCTAGATGCAGTCACGAAACTGAATGGGGCGTCCGACCTCCCGCAACTTCCCTGCCCTCTGCTTCCTCCACCGCCTCCGTTCCCGGGCAGCGGCAGCGGCCCAAGGGGACGGCGCCTCAGCCCACTCCCCGTTCAGGTGAAAAGCTGCGGAACTGTCTTTATTGCTTCCTTTTCCCTGACCTTCTGTATCCATCAGCAAAACCTGACCTCACAGGCTCTGCCTTCGAAACAGGTGCAGGGGCTCCTCAGGCTTCATCACCCCAGGCTTAGCCCTGGCGCAGGCGCCCCATCTCCCACCTGGTGGTCTCTTCACTCCTCTCCTGGCCCCCTGCAGCTGCCCCCTCCCGTGAACTGTCCCCCAGGTCCTTTGGCCCCAAACCTGCCCGTGGCTTCCCACCCGCAAGCCCCGAATGTCACCCCGAGCTCAGGTGCTGTCCCGCCTCTCCTCCAGACGCCCCTCCCACGCACCAGCCTTCCCTACAGCTGTCTCCTGGGGTGCCCTAGGCAGCCACTTCAGCAGGCTGCTGCTCAAATGTCACCTCCTTAGGAAGCCTGCCCTGACAACCCAGCTTAAATGACAGGCGCTATTTATCTAGCGATCGCCTCTTACCCTGCAGTTAGTTCTCTTTCGACATTAAGTCGCCGGTTTGTTTTTTCACTGTCTCCCTGCCCAGGACTGCAGCCCCACACAGGGCGGGTCCCTCCCTGCGGTGTGCAGCGCTGGGTTCCGCAACCCCTGGACAGCACCTGGCACTGACTGGTGCTTAGTAAACATCTGTTAAACAAATGCATAGATGACTGTATTTAAAGGACAGGAAGAGGGGAAGGCAATAAAGTGTAAAACCGACAAACCACAAAACAGCCGTGGAAGTATGTTGCTTGCTAGTATGGAGGTAAATAACAAAGCAGCCTGAAGAACTGGGAGAAGTTGCCCCTGGGGCAGGAGATGAGGCGGGGAGGTGTGGCCAGGACCGCTGCTCTTCACGGTGAGCCTTCTAGAGACAGCTAAATATTTTCCCACATGAGTATAAATTCCTTTATCAAAAATAAAGCATTTTGAGTCATTTAAATTATTTATATAATTTTTATAACCCTGTGTTGTCATTTCTTCATGTTTAAATATTAAACATAAAGAGCCTCATGTTTAAAAATTAAGCCTCAAAATTAAAAAAAAAGTGTACCGGCCCCTTCGGCCCCCTGAGTTGTGACTTAAGAGCTGCGAGTGGTCCTCCTGCTGCTCCCCCACTTGGGCTCCCACACAGGAAGGGGGGCACTGGTTAGCTTTGCCTGTCACAGTTTCGGCTGGGCCCCTGAGCATCCTGCCCTGGGTGAGGCTCTGATCCCTGGGTGGGAGTGGTGGAGGACCCACACAGACGGAGCCAGCTGGGGCTGGCAGGACGCCTTCCCACGGGGCTGCCGCTGAGCCATCCCACCAGCCCTGCCCCAGCTGTGGCTGCTAACAAGGCCCTAGGGAGCTGGCAGGGCACCCTTCCTGTCCCCAGGGCTCCAGATGCTGCCTGCCACCCGTCCCCTCAGGCACCTCAGCTCCAGGCTCCAGAGAGAGGCTGGCACTGCCCGAAAGGCAGGGGTTCCCCTCCCCACCCCCACCTGTCAACAGCTCAACAGCTCTACCCACAACCCTCGTCAGGGACCCCAGGGCACACCTGTTTTCCAGGGCCGCATGGGCCCTGCTTACACCCAGCCAGGCCCCAAAGAAGCTCCCAGGCCTGCCCAAAGCAGGGCCTGCAGTGGAAGTGGTGCCCTGCCCTGGCCCCAGGTGGGAGAATTCATTAATTTCCTCAGCAAAGGCCTGCAGCTATTTAATTGCTGGAATGAAAAGGTTTCCCGTGAAACCCAACACCTAGCCCTCCCCACCAAGAGAATGGAAACTGCAATCCAGTAAGCCTCAACTGGAGTCAAAAACAGGGGTCCTTCAGCTTAAGAGCTGGGGCTCCCTGAGCGACGCCTTGCTTCCACTCAGGCACACACCTGCAAGCGTGCGCGCACACACACACACACCATAAGGATACACACTCATACTCCTACCTCCACACTCGCAGTGTGTGTGCAACCAAAGTGTGCAAGCACATGTGTGCCCAGCTGCTCTCTGGCTCTGCAGGTGTCTGTGCACATGTGTGACTCACGTGATGGTTGCCAGCACACTTGCACAAGCAGGCCCCTCACACCCACATCCACACCAGAGTATGTTTTCAAACTTATTTAGCATTAGCAGAACCCTTTTGTTAGGTGAAACCTTGCAAGGACACCGCAGATGCACAGACTGAACACGGGTGCTGGAGAAGAAAGGAGAGGTGCCCAGAGCTCGAGGCCTTGCCAGCTCAGCCTTCGTCTCTCTTCCAGCCCCAGGGGGACAGCGGGAGTCCGCTGTGGTCACTGCTTCTCAGCCCTCTCACCTGACCAGGAGGTATAGGGACAGGTATGCCTGAGTCATTCAAGGGGGAAGGAGGCAGAATGCTTCCTCAAGCGGAGTTAAGCAGGTGGGGGTGGCACCTGCTGACTCTCACTCCACCCTGCCTCTCCCTCCTGTCCCACGCACTCCCTCCCCTCAACCCAGACACATTGATTTTTGGTTTCCGAGGTTTGTGGCTCCCTCCCCTGATCTTCCCAACTCACCAGCTGTGGTGATGGCCCACACCCGAACAGCTGACTTTACTGGGGGCTGGAATCACAGGTGCCCTTAAACACAACAGGTACCTTGGATGGGGTAGCCTCTGTCTGAGTATCCAGGGGCCCCAAATCCCATTTTGCTGCCTCTAGGCCAGAGGGATGAACTGGGGAAAGCAGGAAGGAAGTCCATGGTGGAGGCAGTCCCAGGAAGAAGGATGTTGCCCTGGGACCACAGCCTGGTCCCCTCCAGAGTGCCGGTGGCCAGAGGTAAGATTCTGTTCCCCTGGCCCTCCCACAGGGAGCCACACAATCTAACCTCCACCTCTCACCCCCAGGGAACACCAGAGACTTGTGACTCCAGAACTAGGGCCACGGCCAGCTGGCTGTGCCAACTCAGGGCTTTGCCCGCCAAGAGGGAGCTGGCGCACCCGCTGGTCTGCAACCCCAGTCCCTTCTCAACCTGGCAGAGCACATGCAAGGCAGGAGACAGGAGCCAGCAAGCACATACTGCTGGGTGCTAGCTAGAAGTGGCCACAGACCCTCCTTTCACCAAAAAACACCCGCTCATCACCTCCCATCTCCCTACCACTCCCAGCTTTCAGCCCCCAAAAGAGCTGAGAGTGGGGGCTGAGCAGAACCCATGAACCTGCTCTGAAGCCCGCCATGCCATCCCCTCCTTGGGCAGACAGCCATGCTAAGCTTGCCCACGGGAGGGCCTCTGTGGGGCTTTCTTGGAGTGAAGAAGAGGCAGCTGTGCCAAGTGAAGACCAGGGAAACCCAAATAGAGGAAAGTCTGGCTGCTTTCTTTGATAGTTGGTGCCAGGAGAACCAGAGGTCAGGGCCCCTCCCCAAGCTGAAATCCCAGGGGTCTATGGTGGTTTTATGAAGTTAGGCGGCTACCCCTAGGTCTATGCCCTGCAAGAAATGCCCAGGTTGGGCACTGTTGGCTCTGCCTGGGAGCCCAAGACCTGGGGACTGAGCAGTGCATATCTGGATGCACATGCCATTCTGGGTCAGTCCTGGAGTGAAGACACAGCCAGGGGCTGCTCCCGCCCAGACTGTCTGGCACTCCCCTTCCTGGTGTGCCCAGAGTGAAGGAGAGCGCTGGCCTGATTCCTTTGTGGTTGGACAAGGGTTAACCTCCACCAGTGCCCTATATTCCCCCTGGCCTGGATCAGGGCATTCGGTGTCCATTTCAAGGAGACACTAACTCACCCTGGTAGGTGGGGGTGGGGCAGTGGGAGAGTGGGATGAGTGAACCTGGTGCTGGTTTCTGTGGCAGCCCAAGGGGAGGAAAGGAGGAATACACTCAGCAGCCCCCAACCACCCCTACCTGCAGCAGGCTCGCCACCCAACCTCACCCCAGTAGGATGACTGCTGACCTGAGCCCAGCGAGTCAGAGAGGCCCAGGTGAAAGAGCCTTTTCTTCTGGGGCACTTTGCCTCTGTCCAATCTCTTCAAGAAGACCACCAACCCTCCAGCAAAGGAGTGTGACTGAGGCACTCTGGAGACTCAGCTATTAGCCCTCCAACAACCCTTCAGTCACCACCATCCCACCAGGAAGTCCCTCTCAGAGGAGCCTTAAATCCTTCCAACTGTTACCCCTATCAGAGACTTTCTTCTTTTGCCCTCAGGGGACAAAAGCAGACAAGTGCCAGAAGAGCCTGCACTGTCTGCGTCTCAGCACCCAGCACACTACACTGTATTTCCTTGCTCGCTCTCGAGTCACCACATGGGGTCTCCTCGAGGGCAGTTCACCGCTGCTCCTCTGGACCTACCGCTCTGAGCACATTTCCCATACCAGGCCTCCCTGGCTGAAACCCGCTTCCTCGATGATGCACAAATGAAGACATGGTCTGAGAAGCAATGTGGAACATCCTGTGTAAGCAGAGGCAGAATGGAAGTGGACACCCCAACCAGCTCAGAGGCTTGGAGGCTCAAGTCACCCCAACATTTCCTGGGACTGCTCTGCAGAGATGGCGCTGTGCTGGCCTGGGGCGCTCAGTGGTAGACTTCAGAGAAACACCTTGACCCTCACCTGGTTCACCATCTGGTGATGTTCTCTTCTTCCCTTGGGAAGCAGGCAGCTGTTCAGACCAAACTTCCTGTGACTCAGGAAGTGGTCCTCAAAGGGGGCAAATCCGAAGTGAACCACTCCCAGCCAATGGCCCAGAGGTCTTAGATCCCAGCCAAGTCTGCAGGCTTCCACCTGAGGCAACTGAGGACAGGCTGGGGCCATCTCTGGCTCCTGCTTTCCCACCCTGGAGAGTGAGTTGCCCATGCCATAAGTGCCTACCTGTGGCCTGAGAGCCAAGGGCAGAGTTTGGAACTACCTGTGACCTGTGCCTGCCTTGGTCCTGAAGAGTAGCCAGGAGACCCCATCTTCCTGGAGGCCCCTTATCCAGCCAAAGCTGGTTGACCCATCTGTTCTCACTGACTAGCAGGACCCAGCGAGCCTGCTGCGTGTGCAGAACCTCAGATCTTTCCTGTGGCCAGTGGCTCCTAGCTTCTTCAGAGCCTAGAAGCCGGGCCGAGCACCAGAGAACATGAGAGTGTCTTTCAGCATCTGGACAAGGCCCTCGGGGCTTCCCCAAGAGAGTCTCTTTCTCCACTCTCCAATCCCAAGCCGTGTCTGGGGTCTGTGGGATCCTGGGGCTCTGCCCGGTCTGAGAAAATAGAAGCACTCACAGTGAGGGCAGAGGGCACTGGGTGGGGCTGGGATGCCTGGGAATGTCACACAGCCTGTTCTCTGACCCGTGACTTGTGACACCCCCCCCTCTTCTTTCCACTCAGGTCTTGCCCACCTCCGCACACTCACCCGGGAGGGGTCACTCGGCTGAGTGGGGCGGACTCTCCCACCACACAGAACACAGACGGAGGCGGCAGCCCCTCCCCAAAGCCCTCACTGCCCCAACGAGGAGGAACACAGTATCCCCTGCCCCATTCAGAGAGGGTCTGGGACACGCGTGGGGCGCCCGTCCCGGCAGAGGGGAGGGGGCGGGGGCCGCTCCCATCACCCTCTCCCAGTCAACAAGCACAAACGCCGAGGCTCGAACAAAGAAGGGCTGCAAACTCGCCGGGGAGGCGGGACAGCCCGTGCTGCGCCCCCTCCCCACGCCGGGCGGGCGTGCCCGGCCGTAGGGTCCCCGCGGCGCCCCGACGGCGCTCTTACCTGGCCGGCGCGGACCTCTTTCTCCAGCTCGCGGTGACGGTTGTGCCACACGAGGTAGTGCAGCGGGTACTTGCCCTCGGGCCCCTTCCTAGCGGAGGCGTTGGCGGGGATCATCGCCTGCTCCTCATGCCGGGGCCGCGGCGCCCGGCCCGGGAGGAGGGACGGCGCCGGAGCCCGGGCCAGAGGCCGTGGGGCAGGGAGCCGGCGCTGTCTGCTCGCTGGGCTGCAGCTCGGGCATGTGCAGGCGGCGCCGGCGGGCGGGGGCGGCGCGCCCGGCGCGAGGCGAGAGGCGCGGGCCGCGGGCGTCCTCGCGAGGCGGCGACGGCGGGAGACGCGAAGAGGCCCCCACCCGACCGGAGAGGACGCGGGCACTCGGTGGCGCGCCTCGCCTCCCACACCCCCGCACACAAAGACGCCGCTCGACTGAAGGAGCAGGCGCCCGCAGCGGGCGCGGGGGCGCACGGGGCGCGGGGCCCCGGAGACGCCGCCGCCGCCGCCGCCACCGCAGGGACGCGCTCCCGCAGCCCCTGGCTTCCCGCAGCCGCATACCCCGGCCCTCAGCCCGAGCTGCCGGCGAGGGATGCGGGGAGGCAGGAAAGAGAGGAGGGGACCCAAGTGCCCGAGGCAGAGCCAGTTATAACTCGGCCCCGCAGCATTATGGGGCTTGTAGTCCACCTGGTGCAAATGGGGGTGGTGAGGGGCCGGAGACGTCCCGCACTGGCACCCTCATCCCATGAAAGCGTGGGGGAGGGAATCGAGCCTGGCGGAAACGGGGGCAGCGTCCTGACGCCAGGTGGGCTGGGACGCAACCCCACCCAGTAGCGTTTTGCTTTTTGCTGGGGAAGGAAGGGGTACGGGCCTCGCTTCAGCACTGGGGGAAGTGGGAAGGTGTGGTCTTCAGGATTGAGTTTGGGTCCCAGTGGAACGAGAGAAGACATCCACATTCCCAGAAGAGTGACTGATGGGGGACTCCTGAGAAAGGTGAGGGACATTAGTACTAAGGGTTATTGGAGCAACCAGAGGTCTGGCGCCTGAATTATTACATAGGAGTTTTCCCTGTCCTGTTATAAAATTAAACTCCATCTTCCACACTTGACATTGGAAAGAGAATGTCCACTTAGACTGAGCGGACAGTCGCCCTTCATCATATACTGTCCTTTGCAAGGATCAGAGTGGGGCTGGGCAGAGAAAGCAGCAGGTGGCAGCTCCCAACCTCCACCCCCGTGTGGTCGGTCCCCTTAGGAGGGGAAGTGTCTGATTTCAGAGACTGTTTCCCTCCTAACTCCAGGGCAGAAAGATCCTTCCAGAAGGGTACCTGCAGATGCTGTGGTTAAAAGTGAATTTGGTCTCTATATCCACCATTGTAAGGGTGGGAAGGACCCAGATGCTTGGTCCAGCCCACAGAAGGAGGAGGGACTTGGGATATTAGCAAGATCTGAGTTAGAATTCCTCCTTATTAATTGACTGACTTTAAGAAAATTTGTTAAATTTTCTGGCTTCTGAGACCACTCACCTCTAAAATGAGACTGGAAACTATCTCCTAGAACGAGCTAAGGATAGTAGCTACCCTGAGAACGGCGCAGCCCTCTGCCAACTAGGTGGACAAAGACAGGTGGCGGAGACTAGGCATAATGCCTTGATGAGCCCACCTTACAAGATCGGAATGAGGAATTCCACACCAGCCCTACTTAGAACAATCTAAGAAGTGTTTGTGTGGGAAGTGCTAGCAAAAGCTTGCAAACTCTCACTCCTCTCTCAGGCTTCTTTGTGTGGTCTCCTTTCCTCTACACACCCGGCAGTGGTGCCAGGCCCAAGCGGGCCGGGAAGGATGAGGGAAGAGTGTACGGCCTCGCCCCTTTCTCCAGCCTGGGAGGAGCCAGTTGGCGTCTGGCAGCCTGGGACCTCTGCCTGCCTCTGCCACAAGGGGTCAGCAGAGTGTCGTGGTTGCATCTCGAGTTGAGGAGGGGGCTGGCGAGGGAAAGGGACCGCTAGGAGTGGCCGGAAGAATGCCTGTAGATTTCCTCATTAAATTGTTTTTGGAACCTTGTGTGTGATTTCTCTTTAACTGTTCTGCTTCCTGAGGTGGCAGCATCTCCAAAGGGAAGTCCTGAAAACCCTTTTATCCCTAGTTCAGGCCTAGTCTGTGGCGGGGCTGGGGGCTTCTGGGACAAAGTTTGGAGAGTAGATCAGTGTTTAGGCTATCCAGGACGCTGGAGGAGGTACGGCGGGGAAACGGAGTGAATCACCCCCTTTCCCCTGAAAAATCTTGGAGCTCAAGGGAGGGGGTAGCTCAGACTAGATTGAGAGCTATGCCCTGGGCAGCCGGTCGTCTTTTTGCCAGGCAGCCATGCATAAACGAAACCTAGGTCGCTTTTTCTCTGGCCTGCCTGCGCGCTCCAGCTGCCACGTGCTCGAGACGCGCCCACACAGAAGAGAAACAAAGACAACCAAGCGACGAGGCTGCCAGCAGCCGCCTCGACATTTAACAAATGAAATTCCATAGCTGGGGGGTCGATCGGTGAATGGGCGGCCACCGCTGGTCGGCTGTGCTCCGGGTTTGGGTGACCAGGCTACCCCTCCCGTTGCCCGGGCTGGGGTCACCAAGCCCACGGACCGCCGTCTCGGTGCGGGTGCAGCACCGGGCGGCAAGTGGTGTCCCACCCCTCGAGGTATCCTTGCTTAGAGAAACCCCACCAGCCAGCGACTGGCTGTGAGGGAAAGGGAGGCCTTCAAGTTTTTTTTTTTTTTTTTAAGGTGTGATTTTAAAAATATCCCGTGGATCTCCATTTCAAAAAATCTTGTCAATCTGGGCTGCAGCGAAAGGCGATGGAGGCAGGTTTGCGTGTATTTCGGGTGGTGTGACTCATGAGCATTACTTTGTCTCCCCCTGGGAAGCAGCCTGTCCACCCACAAGTCACTGCTGCCCTGGCACCGCTGGGATAAAATCGACCAGATCAGGCACCCCTGCCCAAGGACTACCCCCACCCCTCACCCCGGTTACTGAGCAGGATCCTGTCGTTTGGGAACTCTCTCCTAATCGTGTCACCACTGATCTGCCCCCCCAAACCTAGTCCTGGGCACCCTTGCCCACCCCACCCCCCCCGCCGTGCCCGCCCAAGCAGAGCGCTCTGGCTTTTCACTGCTGCAGGTATGGGGGCTGGGTGCACGCCAGACACACGTGTTTGGGGGAGCATGCTCAGTGCACGGGTGCACCCACGTGCAGCCTGCGCCTTAGCTCCCTGTCTGCACCCCCCCCCCCGCAACCTGCCGAGTCTCTGTGTGAAGTCCAAGAAGAAAGGCTGCCACAAATATAAAAGTCCCTGCATATTATATGCACACGCCCTGGACACAAGCCTCTGGTGGCCCAGAAACAATGTGGATGTATACGAGACGGACAAGTGGATATTACTGCACACAGGCACAGTGGTCACTCCTCGGGGGCACTTAAAGGGGGTCGCGAGACTGGAAACTATCCAGATTCCTTCCTCTCTGAAAGCAAGCATTGAGGAAGGATAGATTTATTCTTATCCCGGAGGTAGGGAGTTCACTGCATGACCTCTCTGGCACCTGGGCGTCCATATTGTTAGCGGTGTGCATAGTCAGCAAGTGTGAGTGCATACACACCTGGATACACAGATGTGGACACAAGGGGGACCAGGACGCACACTTCACCCCAACCAGAGATACCCGGATACACCAAACTACAGCCCCTTACAGAAGGGGCCTGGGCCTCCAGCTCCTTACTCTTGTCCCCGATTCCCAGGGACCACTGTCTTAGTGCCGGAGCAACGGGCCACCCCCCCACCACCACCACCACCACCTCGCAAGTGAAGAGGATAGGGCTGACTCACACCGCCTCCGGGTCAGGAAACGCCGGAGCAGGGGCCAGGGCCGCAGGCGACACTGTCCGCTGGTGCCTGGCAGCGGCTGCGGCCCCTTTAAGTGCCCCCGCCCCCTCCCGCCCTCACTCCCAGCTTCCTTTCTCCAGGAGGTGCGGCCAGCAGGGCGGGTGTGCGGCTGCCCCTCCCCCTGTGGGCAGGGCCTGTGCTGCTTCCTGCAGGAGCGGCTGGGAGCCGCGCAAGGGGCGGAGAGAGCGAGCGCGAGTGGCGGCGGGGCGGCGCGGGGCGGCGCGGGGCGGCGCGGGGCGGAGGGCGCCCGAGGGCGAGCGGGCAGGCAGGCACGGCGGGTTCCGGGCCAGCCCAGGGGGCGGTCGGTTGGCTGGGGCGCGGAGCCTAGCCGGGGCCTCGCCGGAGCCGGGCCGGGCAGCAGGGGCCGCCGCCGCCTGGGCCCGCCGCCGCCCGGGCCCGCCGCCCGCGCCCCCCACGCTGGCCCAGAGGGCTGGGGCCGCTTCGCCGCTGAGGATGTCCCGGAAGGGGCCGCGAGCGGAGGTGTGTGCGGACTGCAGCGCCCCGGGTAAGCAGGCCCTGGCCGGGGGCGGGACCGCGTACCCAGGCCGCCGCCGGGCGGGCGCCGGGGCCTGGCGGGAGCGCCGTGCGGGGCCAGAGGGCGGGGTGGGGCTGGGGGCTGCGGCCTCCAGCCTCGGTCCCCGCCCGGGCCACTGCGGAGTCGCGTCCTTGGCGAGAGAGCCGGGCTGGGGGGCCCCTGTTCCCTCGCGTCCGCGGACAGGCGAGGAAGGACATTCCCGGCGCCGCCTCCCACCCCTCAGTCGGAGGGAGACGGGCAGCGAGCTACCCCCCGCCCCCATCTCAATATCCAAACGGAAGCGCCAGCCTGGGGTGGTCGGAGGGCTGTGGCGGAGGCCGCCAGGATTTAGGAGGTGGGGGCGATTGTGGTTTTGTGTCATATTAGTGCCACCCCCGCGTCTTGCACCTGCTGCTCTCATGGTCTGCTGGCCGGCTGGGGTGGCTGAGGGCAAGGGGCAGAGAGCTGGGCAGATGGGCCGGGGGGAGGGGGGTCTTGGATACTGTTTCCTCCGGAGCAGATGAAGGGGTGGCTACTCCTGGAACTCCCTGCCCCTGGCTCCCAAGGCTGGGGCTCCTTGCAGGGCCTGTTGTTCAGGGCCAGTGTGAGCCTCGGTATCTTTCCCGGAGGCATCCCCAGGCCTCCTGGTGACTGGAAGCAAATACACTCGGCTTTTCCTGTGCCTCAGTAAGGCCGACTTGGGAAGATGAGCTTGGCATTGCCCCAGCTTTGGCACAGACCCCTCCTGGTCGCCTAGCCTGACTAGAAGTGTGTAGGGAGCAGTACTGAGGGGTGTCTAGATTCCCCCGGAGCCCGCTGGCTTCGTGGCCTGCCTCTTGGCTGTATTTACCGTGGTGTTTCCCTTCCCAGCAGAGTCAGCTCCAGGCTGATTTGAAACCCCTAACCTGCTAAGGAAGTGAGGAGCACTGACCCAAGAGGCTGCTCCTTTCTGCTGTGGGAGGACACTGCCTGTGATGGGGCTCAGCCGCTGGCCTGGGGAAGGAAGCCCTGGCCCTTGTCTACCCTCTTTCTTTAGAAAAGCAGCTTTCTCTCTGGGTAGGCTCAGGGGGTCTCTAAACTCCAGGCCAACCGTGGGCAGACTTAAGTGTGAGAATGTGGGGTGCTGTTTTGTGGGCCCCTAACTTCCAGTCATTCTTTGGGCTGGCTAGGACCCTAACAGGTTGGGACCTACAGATGCTGTGGTGGCTCCAAACTAGAGTGTTTGGGAGCTGTGTGGGTGCCTGGAAGAGGCACTGTGTGGTGGTTACGACCCTGGGGCTGGGGGCTGCGGCCTGGGGCCTCCTCTCGGGGCATGCCGTGATCTGGAGGGCTCTGAAGAAGCTGTCTGGGGTACATGTCCCTACCCCTAATGATTTGGAAACTGATCCCCTTGCCCCCGCTGCAGGCAGGTCTAGGGATGGAAGGGCTGAGAGGAGAGCTTGCCTTCTGTGTGTCTGTCCCAGGCTGTTCTGCACCTCAGCTGGGCTGTTGTAGCACGGGTTGTGGCGGGGAGCAACTAGGGCTGGGAGGCGGGTGCATAGCAGACAGTCTTTCAGGGGAGCCTGGGTTTTCGTGTTGCCTTTTCCCCATCCGATTCTGTGACCCATGGCAAACTTTGCTCACTTGGGGCCCAAGTTTCCTTAGCTGTGAGGCAAAGAGATTGAAGCAGAAATGGTTTTTGTGGAGTGTCCCATCTCTAAATCTGTGGTCCCAAGGGCTTCAGAGACAGAGGGCAGCATCAGAAAAGCAGTGTCTTTTTTTTCCATTACATTTGCCTGTTCGGCTGAAGCCTCTGAGTGCCCCCCAGGCTCGGGGAGGAGCGGTGCGTGTCTGATGTGTTAGACTGCCCGGCTCCTCCCACTGCATGTTCCACAGAGGCACTTGTGCCCTGGGTGCCTGCTTTCCCCTGATCCAGAATACAGGCCAGGAAGAGACAAATGGTGAGAAGGTGAGGATGATGAGGTGGGCAGGGCGATGACAGAGTCTTACTCATCACCCCACCCCAGCACCTAGCATGGTGTCTGGCACACAGCAGGCACTCCCCAAATGTTTGGAGGCTTGTCAGAACCCCTACTAGCTCCTTGGGTCTACCCTGTACCCACCAGGCGATGCTGCGTGGGGCGGCATTCTCAGTCTGGGGACTGTAGCACCCGAGGTAAAAGGCTTACAGGGAACCAGCCATCTAGAGCCCAGACCCAGAGCCACCCTCCTGTGTGTGCCTCATACCCAGTCACAGGCTTGTCTCACTGTGATAGGAATCCTGCAGTCCCAGCCCTAGGAATGGGTTGTGGCTTTTTTGTGGTTGGTTATTTTGGGGGGTCATGGAGGTAAAAGAAGAGGAGAGGTGTAGCCTGGCCCCAAAGGTCTCTGCCCTCCCTCTGCGCCCAGGCCTGGGCACACGGGGGAGTGCGAGCATGTTGTGAGGCAGCTGCACACGGTGTGGCCACTGGGACAGCTAGTCAGGCTGCCTCAGGAGGCCCAGAAATGGACAGGGGTCAGGACACCCAGAGAATCAGTGTTCTCCCCTCCCTTTGCTTTCACTCACCCTGCCGCACAGACCTGGCCCGCTCTCAAGGGCCTGCTCCTCGCCCCAGGGGCCTCATGGCACCCTGGGCACCTCGGAGGAGCAAGGCCAGCCACCAGCTAAGGACATTGGGGGACCTGCAGGCTCACTTGTCTCTTCATAACGTAGATTATTGTGGGGTGGGTGAGTGGTGGGCCTTCTTCCTCTTCTACTAAGATATTACTTAACGTACAACAAAGTGCCCGCTCCTTTCTGTGCAGCCTGATGAGTTTTTACATTTGTGTGGAGCTGTGTGACTGCCACTCCAGTCCAGAGGTAGCGCATTTCCCTCACTCCGCAGGGTTTTCTTGTGCCCCCTCCCAGTCAACGCCCCCCAAAGGTAACCGCCATTCTGATCTCTGTCCCCGTGGATTAACTCTTGCCCGCTTTCGAGATGGTGGGCTTCTCTCTCTTTCCTAATGAGGATCTCAAGAGAGGCCAGCCTTTATAGCAGACCTACTGGCCCGGAGACCACTAATGGCTTTAAGTGGTGACATGAACTTACCATGGTGGAGGCCTCCATGGGTCGGCACTGGTTAACATTATCCCAGGACCCCTCCTGCCGCTTCACTTGCCCACACAGGGCAGACCCCCACCCTGACTGGAGGTAGACATCCGGGAGGAGGATTGGCAGGTCACCACATCGCCCAGCCTTTCTGTTCCCTGTCTCTTCGCCCCAAGCTTGGTCCAGGGAGCTCTTTGGACAAGGGCCCCTTTAACCTTAAACTTTGGCAGAAATTTGAGTTTCAGAAAGTCTTCCTAGCCCTTCTGCTTAGGAACCGGCCTAGGTGGGACTTGGGGCCTCCTGCTTGGGATTAGGGCTCCCCCGGGGCCCTTAGGTGGAGGAGCGGGAAGCAGGGTGAGCTCGGGCTTCTCTTCTGTGTCCGTCCGAACTGAGCTGGCACTGGCGTGCCCCAGGTCAGGACAGTGTGCTGTGCCCCACCTTCCTGTTTCAGGTCACTGTGGAGGAGAGGGAGAACCGCGCCCTCAGCCTTAGGGGGTGCCAAGGGAAGCTTTGGACCACATTCCCCAGATCCTGGTCTCTTGGTCACTGCCATGTGCAGGGACTTGCCGTGTTGGTCTGGCCCTGGCTATCTGGCCAGTCCTCCTAGGCTTGGCTGCTCTGGTAGAGCCATGGGTCTGGGGTGGGGGTGGAGGCCTCAGGGCGGCCCCTTTATGATCCTGGCCTGGGCGGCTCCCCATTTACAGGAAACCCCACCATTTCAACAAGAGGAATTTAGGCTGCATCATTTCCAGCTTCCTGCCTGGGCTGCTGGAGGTGGCTGAAGGGCAGACCCCTGACCCAGTGGTGTTTGAGAGTGAGGGGGGAGCTTTCCGTACCTGGAGTGCCTTGCTGCTTAGGTAAAGCCACACGAAAGTCTGCCTTAGGACAGTGGTCCCCAACCTTTTTGGCACCAGGGACCAGTTTCGTGGAAGACTGTTTCCACGGACCAGGGGAGGGAGGGTATTGCGGGACAGTTTGGGGATGATCCAGGCACATTACATTCAAGCTCACCTCCTGCTCTGCAGCCCAGTTCCTAACAGGCCTGGACCGGTGCTGGTCTGCGGCCGGGAGGTTGGGGGCCCCTGGAATTAGCCCCCCCAAGAAAGTGTGTGGTGAGCACCTTGTGTATTCCTGTTGCCTTGTTTTGGGGGATCCCTCAAAAAGCCCTGACCCAAAAAGCTGAGCCCCTCTTCCATTTCCTGTTTCCACGCTGTGAGGGGACACTGGCTGTGGGAGATCTCCTGCGGCACTCTGGCTGAGGGTCTCCTCGCATTTCTCCTGGGAACTTAGAGGGAGGTCCTTTCAGGGAAGGATCTGAAAATCACCTTCTGGTTGTAGAGACTCTCGTTACCCCTGAGTACCGTGAGGCGGGACTGAGAGTCAGCCCCCCTCCCCAGGACAGGGCTTCCTGAGAAGGGCGGGGGCCTGGGCAGAGCACAGTGCCCTGAGAGACAGACTCCCTGCCCCCACTCTCCAGTGGCACACAATGGCCGCTTTCTCCCCCGTGACCTTTCCACAGCCTGAGCTGTATGCAGCTGTCTCCTCCCCCTCTCCCAAGGGGCCTGGGGTGGGTGGCATCTGCCCTGTCCTGGCCCCCTTCATGTATCTAAAGTTCATTTTCCTCCAAGGGGTTGAGCGTGGCTCCCGAAGCCCTCGCCCAGTGGGGGCTGTCCCCTTCAGGGACAGCGCTTATGGACCTGGCGTGGTCTCTGGCATCCGAGTGCCTGGGTCCACATGCCAGCAAGTGCTCATCCCACTCATTAGCTGTGTGACCTTGAGCAAGTGCCCTAACCTCTCTGGAGCCACTCTTTCAGCAGGGGTACTGTTTCCAGCCTTGCCTGACAGTTGGGAAGGGCATCATGCACACAGCACCCCGTGGTGAACAGTGGGTGCTCAGTCAGCGTTAGTTCCTTTGCTCTCTCTGTCCCTTTTAAGGACTCCATCAGTGATGGTGACAGGAGGGTCAGGCACGAAAAGGCCTCTTGCCTGGCAGGATGAGGGCAGAGCCAGGAGTCCGTGAAGGGGCACAATGGGTCAGGCAGGTGGGCCAGTGGCTCCAGCAGAAGTCTGGGTGCAGGAGCGAATGTGGCACTGACCTGGACACAGGAGGAGTGTCTCAGGCTGTGTGGTGTGTAACCATCAGGGTTGTGTCCCCTGGGGTATTCCTGCCTCCCTGGAGAAGGGCTGTGGGACTGTAGTGGTGACTGCAGGACAGAAAACCATGCACGCTGAACAGACCCCAGGGACCACACCTTCCCAGAGGAGAAACGCCATGCAGGAAAGAGCGTGGCTGTGTCAGTTGCCAGCTTCGAGCCTTGTGGGAAAACCCTCTCACTGCCTGAGCTCGGCTGCCTCATCAGTAACCTGTGCCTGCTGACGCCCCAGCTCCTGGACCTCTGGGGGACCCAGGGAGTGGACATACGTGGAATATTAAGCGTAGCGCTGGCCCTGAGCAGAGCTTAGGGGGTCTTGCCTGTGCTGGCTATAGCTGACCCTGGCCCCCACCCCGGCAGACCCTGGCTGGGCCTCTATCAGCAGGGGCGTGCTGGTGTGCGACGAGTGCTGCAGTGTGCACCGGAGCCTGGGCCGCCACATCTCCATCGTCAAGCACCTTCGCCACAGCGCCTGGCCTCCCACGCTGCTGCAGGTACGGGCCTGGTCAGCGGTTCCTCCTCCCTCGCAGATCTGCTGGGCACAGGCACATTTTCCTCGTACTGACATACACACCTGCCCGGATTCAGCAGCTCCTGGGGGGAGCTGAATACACCCACCCACCTGAGGCAGAGCCTAACCCTGACCCTTCCACCCATCCGCTCATCTGAGGAGGCATCCAGGACTGGAATCGGACAGAGCTGGGCTCTCACCTCGGCTCTGTTGCTTACTGGCTTGTAGCGTTGAGCCGGTCGCTTAACCTCTCTAAGCCTTGGCATGCTGGCCCTATGACCTGAAGTTCTAAACAGGACCCACATCCTTGGGTGGGCTGACTGCGTGGAGGTGCAGCAGTGACAGGCACACAGTAGGCCCTTTGGTACTCCTTACAGCCACACTGGCTGTGGCCGGTGCCCAGCACCCAGTGGGCTCTCACAGTTGGCATCTCCTCCCCGCAGATGGTGCACACGCTTGCCAGCAACGGGGCCAACTCCATCTGGGAGCATTCCCTGCTGGACCCTGCGCAAGTGCAGAGCGGTCGGCGCAAAGCCAACCCCCAAGACAAAGTCCAGTGAGTTGGGCTGGAAGGATGGTGGCAGGGGCTGCACAGTCCTTGGGCCTGGGAGGTGGCCAGATGACTGGCCTCTCTCGCTCTGCACCTCATTTCCTCCTGTGTGCCCCACGCAGCCCCATCAAGTCAGAGTTCATCAGGGCCAAGTACCAGATGCTGGCATTTGTGCACAAGCTTCCCTGCCGGGATGACGACGGGGTCACCGCCAAAGACCTCAGCAAGGTTCGAGGGGCCCCACAGTGGGCGGTGGGCTACTGTCCTCGTCCATAATGTCCCAAAGGGCTGTCCTTCGTCACCACTGAGCCGGAGGCCGCAAAGGCAGCCAGGTCAGGCAAGAATAGCGGGCATGGTGGAGTGACAGACTTTCTCGGTCAGGCTATGTTGTCAAAGCCCCCCAGCTCCCAGGTGGACACACAAGGCTAATGGGAAAGAAGTAGCAGCACCTGTCTCAGAGGTAACGCCTGTTCCAAGCAGAGCACGCAGCACATGGTAGACAGTGACCACAGCTGTTATTAATTGGTGTTAACTCCTAGGGGGACCCTTCTGTCCTCCTTGACAACCTAACTTCAGCTGGGCTCTTAGAGCTGTAGGAGTGCTGCCCAGGTGCTGCCTATTCTAGGTGCAGCTTAAGGCGGGGGTGGGAGGGCTCGTGCACACAGGGCTGTAAACCCTCCCGCTCCTTGCAGCAACTGCATTCAAGCGTGCGGACAGGCAACTTGGAGACATGTCTACGCCTGCTGTCCCTGGGTGCCCAGGCCAACTTCTTCCACCCAGAGAAAGGCACCACACCTCTGCACGTGGCTGCCAAGGCGGGGCAGACGCTGCAGGCCGAGCTTCTTGTAGTGTACGGGGCTGACCCTGGCTCCCCTGATGTTAATGGGCGAACACCCATTGACTATGCCAGGTGAGGGTCAGCAGAAGGGTGATGCTTGGGTGGGTGGGGGGAGTGGGCCGCTGCTGCAGGCTGAGCCATGCCCCCTCCCCACAGGCAGGCGGGGCACCACGAGCTGGCGGAAAGGCTAGTTGAGTGCCAGTATGAGCTCACTGACCGGTTGGCCTTCTATCTCTGTGGACGAAAGCCTGGTGAGCAGAGTGTGGGGCAGGCCTTGCTGGGCCAGGCAGGTGGGACCCAGACACACCTCAGCAGCAGGTGCCATGGTGACAAAGCCTGCTGGGGAACAGTGTTGCTAGGCAACTGGCTCCTGTGAAATTGCTGCAGGCTCTGGGCTGCAGCACATTGGGGTAGGGAGTGGGGGTGGGCATAACTTCTAGCCAGCTCCCAGGGCCTTTGGGGGCGGCCTGCCCCCCTCTCTTTCCCCTGACATGTTTGGGTGCCAAGCGGTGTTCATGGCAGTGAGGTGGGCTTCCAGCTGCTAAGGCCACTCAGTAACAGTGACTTGGCATTTTTATTTTTGTTCAGATCACAAGAATGGGCATTACATCATCCCACAGATGGCCGACAGGTGAGTGCCCACCTGATATCCCTTCCCAGAGGCTGTTAGAGGCCATGTGGGTGTCTGATCCCCAGAGCCCCCAGCCCTCCAACTTCCTAGGCTTTAGAGACCTGGGACCCCTCCACATGCCCCACCCCACTCCCTTAGGGGCTGGAAGCCCAAACATTTCACAGCATCTGACCCTTACTCTCTAATTCTGGGTCCCAAGGCAGGTAAGATGTGTTGATTTAGCCCATGGTCAGCACAGCCTGAGCCCCTTCTGTCAGGAACATAGTACTTAAGTACAAGGAGCAGTGGGCCACTGGGTTCTGTTTCCCACTAAAATCTTTAGATAATCCTCTGTACTTCAGTGAAAAGGTGGTAGGCTCCAGGGATTTGGGCTCCAAGGATTTGACTAACTGTGGGACCACTGGCCAGGTCTCTGTGGTGTGCTCATTTGGAGTTGGACAGGGGCTAGAGAGCAAAGCATGGCACAATTCAGGTGTGTCTGCCTCTGATCTGAGAGGCCTCAGGTGCCTAAGGTATGGGAGAGAGCCCCGAAGCCCTCACCCCAACTTACAGGGTGGATGCTAGCGCCACCTAGTGGCCACCTGTGATGGCCAAGTCTTCATGCCAAGCTGTGCCTGCTGGCCTGGATGGGAGACAAAAGGCTCCCTCCTCCAAAGGCCAGTGTGGGCAGACGGGGCTCGTCAGGGTTGGGCATCTCAGATTCCTGAAACCAGACCTCTGTTCTGAAATCCTGACTCCCCGCTACTTCTTGGGTCTGATTCTGCCTGGTGTGTGTGCCTGTATGACGGGGGAGTGTGGTAAACACGTGGGCATGTACTCAATGAAATGTTAACTGAGCACCTTCGCAGTGTCAGCTGCTGTTCTTGGCACGGGGACACAGAGGTAGCGCAGACATGATCCCTGCCTTTAAGGAGCTCACAGTCTAGAAAGGGAGACATCCTAGTCAGACAGTTGTGGTATAGTGTGGGAAGTACAGCAAGAGAGGCAGAGGTGTAGACGTTAGAAATGCTGTGCCAGGAACTGAAAGCAGATGGTGAGACTGGAGCACATGTGAGAGGCCGGGAATCCCAGGAGCAAGACTGGCATAGAGACGGAGTAAGTGAGTGGCTAGTCCTGGGAGCCCTGACAAGAGCTGTGACCATCCCAAGGGTAGAGGGGTTCTAAGCATGGATGTGCAGAGCCCCCTCTGCTGCTTACTGGCTGTGTGACTTCAGGTAGGCTACTTAACCTCTCTGAACCTTAGTTCATCTTTTCTGGAAATGAGGGCAACCATATCTATCTTTCTGGGCTGTTGAGAGGATTAAATAAGGTGATGCATGCAAACCACTTAGCATATTTTTAAGATGAGTTTTTTGTTGAAGTGTGCCACACATCCTATTAGTATTGAGAAGTTTTGCCCTGGCTGGTGTGGCTTAGTGGATTGAGCACCAGCCTGTGAACCAAAGGGTCACCAGTTCAATCCCAGTCAGAGCACATGCCTGGGTTGTGGGCCAGGTCGGCCCCCCCCCCCCCGCTGTAGGGGGCGCACAGGAGGTAACCACACATTAATGTTTCTTTCCATCTTTCTCCCTCCCTTCCCCTCTCTCTAAACATAATTAAATCTTAAAAAAAAGTTTTTACAGCCAGGGTAGTGCAGCCAGACACATCAAAAACATCATCCTGGGTGCTAGGTTGGAAAAATTACTGTAGGGGCAAGAAGAAATGGTGGTGGAACTTGGGAAAAGTCTGGCAAAGGGCAAGGGAGGTTTCAGGTGACTCCCAGGAGCTGCATCAGTGCTGGGTGAGTGGGTCACTGAAAGTCAGAGTGAGCCAGCCAGGAGCAGGCTTGGGGGAGAAATGAGTTCAGTTTTGTACATTTTGAGTCTGGCGCGCACGCAGAGATGGGTCCAGGCTTGACGTGGGAAGGCGTGTGCTGCCCTGCTCCTGGGTAATTGCTGCCTCTGTCCTGTTCTTCCCTCTGCTGCCTTCCTCTGGACTTAGATCTCGGCAAAAGTGCATGTCTCAGAGGTATCTGGTGTCTGCCATGGGAGCAGGCTCTGGAGGTCGGGTGGGGCAGGGTGGCTCTTGGTGTGTGGCACCTGGTGTCTTGTCTCCCTGGGATCCCTGCATGTTCGGGAGGTCATTGGCAGGGGCCTGGCCACCTCTCATGCCTGGCCTCTCCCTTCTGCCCCATTCCCATCTCCCTCCTTGCCCACAGCCTGGACCTGTCCGAGCTGGCCAAAGCTGCCAAGAAGAAGCTGCAGGCGGTAAGTCTGCTTAGACCCCTAATACTTGGAGCTGCTCTCATTTTGAACCCCCTGCCCGCCCCCCCACAGTGCTCCCCGTTACTCTGACGTGGTGCTGCTTTCCAGTCTTTGACCTGCTCTCCCCTGTTCTCCCCAGTTTCCTCTTTTCGGCCTCTCCAGGCCCTTGTCTTTTGCCCTGGCTCTGCCTTTCAAAGGCTCCCAGGGCCCTGGCTCCATCTCTGCCTAGACCAGCATTACTGGTCTCGTCTGGCCTTCCTTTTGTCCTCTTCCACCTTGGAGTTGGGCAGACAGACCCCTACCCTGGTTTCCAGTTCTGAGACTGGGGGTGCTGGGTGGCGTCAGAGAAACAAGCCGTTTCCCACATCGTACGACATCTGGTGAACTGGCCCTGTTGGCAGTGGGGGCCATTTGTTCTGACAAAGCCTGTGTCCGCCTCTGCCTCCAGCTCAGCAACCGGCTTTTTGAGGAACTTGCCATGGACGTGTATGATGAGGTGGATCGAAGAGAAAACGATGCTGGTGAGCTGGGGGTGCATCAGAGGCTTTGGGCAGATAGGACAGAGCAGCTACCTGCCAGGGAAGGGCTAGGACCTGGTGGGTCCTTTCCGTGAAGCTGAGAAGGGGGCGTGCCTGGGGTTGCTGTGCCCGGCAGCCTGCCTAAAAGCCAGCTGTGCTCCTGCTGGGACAGCTTCCCCAGCCAGGCAGAGTGCTGAGCTGGAGGCCTGTGGCCTGCTCCTCCCACCCCACCCCACCCCCAGACTGGGGCTCCTCTCTGCTCTAGCTACCTCCCACTTGGGCTCTCGCCCCAGTCCTGCTCCCGCCCCTTCCTCCCACCGCTCCTTCCTGGCCACAGCCAGATTCCAGCCCCAACTCAGCTGGGCCTGGCTTGAGGGAGTCACCTTGTTCTGACAGTCAGTCCCCCAGCTGGCCTTTTCCAGCGCCTGTCTGAGGACCCCTGTTTTGATCACGAAGTTCAGTGGACATAGGGAGGACCTAGGAAGGCTGTGCTCCGTGCTCCCCCCAGCCTACTTCTGGGCCTGGCCACTGCGGACAGTCTGCTCCCTGCTCCTCCCCCACAGTGTGGCTGGCTACCCAAAACCACAGCACCCTGGTGACAGAGCGCAGCGCTGTGCCCTTCCTGCCTGTTAATCCTGAATACTCAGCAACACGGAATCAGGTGAGGAGGCTTGGTGGGGTGGCCTGGGGCTTTCCTTCCTTCCTTTCCGGGGTCTCCAGCCTCATGGGCTCTGCCCTTCCCTACCGGCTGTTGTCCAGAACTGAGCCTGTTCTCCTCCACCTCTGGCCAAGGCCTCCCTCCAGGTCCAGCTGGCACTGGGATTTGGGAGTGAGGCAGAGGTTGTTCTTTTGAGCACTTGGGGAGCAGCCTCTGGAGGTTGGGCTCCCGCCTCTTCCTGAGAACCAGGACCCAGTCTCCTGAGTCTGTGCCAGACCTCACCCCCTGTCTTGGTCAGATGAGCCAGGCTGGGATGTTTTGGCTGTGGTTATAGCAGACAGCAGGGGGCCCCTCATGCCTGTCTGGCCCTTTCTCCTCGCAGGGGCGACAGAAGTTGGCCCGCTTTAATGCCCGAGAGTTTGCCACCTTGATCATTGACATTCTCAGCGAGGCCAAGCGGAGACAGCAGGGCAAGAGCCTGAGCAGCCCCACAGGTAGGAAGGGTGAGGATGGAGGTGCGGGTGGTGGGCGCTGTTCCAGGATACTCTCTTTCATGGCTCCCTTTCTGGAGTAGCATGATAGATGGGCTGTGTGGCTGAGCCCTGAGTGACAGGCCTGTGCCCTCAGACAACCTTGAGCTGTCTGCGCGGAGCCAGAGTGATCTCGACGACCAGCACGACTACGACAGTGTGGCCTCAGACGAGGACACAGACCAGGAGCCCCTGCGCAGCGCCGGCGCCACGCGGAACAACCGAGCCCGGGTCTGAGCACTGCCCCTCCCTGGTTCCTCCCCAGGCCTCCATCAAGGCCCAGCTCTATCCTCTTGTAGCCCAGGGCCTGGGGGACAAGTGGGCTGGTCATAGCTTTGAGAGCAGCCCTCTGGGGGCATTTGCCTCCTGCCCCTGGTGGCTAACTGGCTTGTGTCTCACCTTGCAGAGCATGGACTCCTCAGACCTGTCTGACGGGGCCGTGACGCTGCAGGAGTACCTGGAGCTGAAGAAGGCCCTGGCTACCTCTGAGGCAAAGGTGCAGCAGCTCATGAAGGTCAACAGTAGCTTAAGTGACGAGCTCCGGAGGCTACAGAGGGAGGTGAGGGCTGTAGCCTAGGTGGAAGAGGAGGCTCCCAGGGCCCCAGTGGGGAGATGGGACTGGTGCCTGGACCCTCTGGGGTTTCTGACACCACTTCACTCTCAGATCCACAAGCTGCAGGCAGAGAACTTGCAGATCCGACAGCCACCTGGGCCAGCGCCCACGCCCCCTCTCCCCAGCGAACGGGCAGAACACACATCCATGGGGCCTGGTGGGAGTGCCCACCGCAGGGATCGCCAGGCCTTCTCCATGTATGAACCAGGCTCCGCCCTGAAGCCCTTTGGGGGCCCACCTGGGGATGAGCTTGTCACCCGGCTACAGCCTTTCCACAGCACTGTGAGTTGCCAGCTCAAGGTGGTGGGGAAACAGGGCTGGCTCTGCCCCAGGGCCCTTTGTGATACCCGCTGTGCTAATCCCCAGGAGCTGGAGGATGACACCATCTATTCAATGCATGTCCCTGCCGGCCTTTACCGGGTAAGCAGTTCCTGGGGCAGGTGGGTTCATTTTTGCAAATAGGTTCTGAACCCCAGTGTGTGCCAGGCTTTGTGCTGGAGGCTTCATGCATAGGGGTGGCTGGACACACGCAGTTCCCACCCTCAGTGTGGGGAAGCTGGAAGGTGGGTTACGGAGAGGAGCAACTGACTCCAGCACTCCTGGGTTTCAGATCCGGAAGGGGGTTTCAGCCTCAGCTGTGCCCTTCACTCCGCCCTCCCCACTGCTGTCGTGCTCCCAGGAAGGAAGCCGCCACACGGTAACATCTCATCCCCTGTGCCGAGGGACAGCCTGAATGGGATGTGTGCAAGCGAGGTGATGGGAGGCGTGTGGGTCTGTGAGTGTGTACCTCACCTATCCTCTTTCCCTGTACCTTCCAGAGCAAGCTTTCCCGCCATGGCAGCGGTGCTGACAGTGACTATGAGAACACGCAGAGTGGGGACCCCCTGCTTGGGTGAGGCACACAGGTCGTGGGAGGTCAGGTGGGCCCTAGAGCATCTGAGGGCACAGGCCAGAGATCTCATGCCTGGAATGTCTCTCTAACCCTGGGCCTCAGGCTGGAAGGGAAGAGGTTTCTAGAGCTGGGCAAGGAAGAGGACTTCCACCCGGAGCTGGAAAGCCTGGATGGAGACCTGGATCCCGGGCTGCCCAGCACAGAAGATGTCATCTTGAAGACCGAGCAGGTCACCAAGAACATTCAGGAACTGTTGCGGGCTGCCCAGGAATTCAAGCATGACAGGTATGGGGGTGGGATGCATGCTCACGTGACCTTTGGGTTTGCAGAGGACCAGAGAGGGATCAAGGTTCCACTCCACTGTCCTGGGGACCTTCCCTGAGAGCCCCCTAATTATACTTTCCCCTCCCCTACAGCTTTGTGCCCTGTTCAGAGAAGATCCATTTGGCTGTGACTGAGATGGCCTCTCTCTTCCCAAAGGTACAGGGGCCAGAGAGAGGAGCAAGATTGGGAGGGGCTGAGGGTGGGGCAGGTGTAGGGGATCTGCTACCTGGGTGGAGACAGGGATACTACCCAACCATGACCAAAGTTCACGGTTTGAACTACGAGGCCCAGCTCCCTCCTTCCTCCCTCCAGAGACCAGCCCTGGAGCCTGTACGCAGCTCCCTGCGGCTGCTAAACGCCAGCGCCTACCGGCTGCAGAGCGAGTGCCGGAAGACAGTGCCTCCAGAGCCTGGTGCCCCGGTGGACTTCCAGCTGCTGACTCAGCAGGTGATCCAGTGCGCCTATGACATCGCCAAGGCCGCCAAGCAGCTGGTCACCATCACCACCCGAGAGAAGAAGCAGTGACCACTCTCCCTGTACCCTCACCTACACCCTGGGACCTCACTGGCCGTGGGAGCTGGGCTACTCCGACACTAATCCCCACCCCAACAGAGCCGCTGGCGCAAGTGCCCTTAGTGCTGCCACTCTCCCCTGGCAGCCAGGCGCCCTGGTGCCCGCTCCCCTCAAGCCCCCAAGGACGGGGAGGTGGGGTGGCAGGAGCTTCTGTCCCCCACATTCCATGCACCTCCCCCTGTACATAGCATCCCCTCCCCTTCTAGCGTGCAGGGGCCTGTACGGCATCACTCCCAGCCCCTTGCCTTCCAGGGCACCCTCAGTAAAGGGTCAGGTGGGGACACTCCAAGTGGGGTGGCTCCCCCTACATGCATCCCACCCCCATGAGCCAGTTCAGCCCTACTGGGGGCTGAGTGGGGGCATCCCCCTCCTTTGTACATAATCTCTGTGGATGTGGCCACCAGCCCCCATGCTGCTCTCCTTCAATGCCAAATGGCCCCTGCCTAGGGCATAGGTGCCAACCTGTGTTCCCGGGGTCCCCAGCAGCAAACACTGGAAAATCCTCCCCCTTCTTTTACCCCTTAATTTTAACCTTGTGGTAACTGAGTGTCCCTGCGTGCCTGCGTGCGAGTGTGCGGGGCGGCAGTGCCGTTCCAGAGGCCTGGCCAATACGGAGGTTGAGGGGTGAGGGGATCAGAGCAGCAGGACCAGCATTGGGGGTCATCTCCCCTCACCCATCCTGGGGCCAGGGATCACCGGAGTAACCAACTGGGGTCCTGCCCACTGCCTCCCCTTATTACTCCCACCACTTGTTCCCCTTCTTTATGAACTTACAATGGAAACCACTTCCCTCCATCTCTCCTCCCTCTCCCTTGTGGAGGGGGAGTGTGCTGGCTGGGGCAGAGAACTGAGCACCTGAGCCTGGGGCTGGCTCCCCGGGGTCCCTAACTCAGCCAAGAGGCCCCTCCCTATAACCTCTGAGAGGCTAGCACCTGTGCCTGCGGTGTCTGGGTACCTGGAACCTGGGCTGCAGCCTGGGAAGCCTGGAGAGGCAGATGGCAGCACCCACCAGCTCTTCTCCCCGTCCTGCCTCTGTCCCCAGGGGCCAGGCTCTACCTGTGTGGTGGTGGGTGGGCTGACTGTCAGGATGTGTATCATGTACATTTGTATCAAAAATAAATAAGTGACCATGTGCTGTTTCCGGTACTTAGAGAATTGAGGGGAGGGAGACTGGGAAGGGGGCAAACATGAAAGGGAGAACAAATCTGTCAGCAGCACGAAGCCAATGAGTACAACCGCTCCAGTCCACACACTGGGAAGCCCTCCTGTTGTCTCTTAGAGGGGCTTGGAGCAGTACCACCGCCCCCCTCCAGTGCCCACAGTGGTGGGAGGGGTTCCCCCACACTCCTAAAACTATACCTTTCCTGCCAGGGTGGCAGTGCCCAATTTCATTTTATAAACTCCCTGCCTCACACACAACCTAAGAGGCCCAGAGCAGTGTCCTGGGCGGGTGTGTCCATATGGCAGATGAACAAACTTAATGCCAGGTTCTACTAAAATAATTTAATTAAAAATACAGTTTTGGCAAGGGAAGCTAAATAGCTCCTTTTTCTCCCCTTGGTTACCCCTGTCCTCAAACATATTAAGGGCCAACCCCTTTGCAGATGCTTAGGCAGGACTGCCCCATCAGGCCACCAGGGGGCAGCCCTGCACACGGTCCACGTGGCAGAGGTCGCGGCCTCGCCAGGATAGGAGCAGCAGAACCTGCCACAGTGGCAGGGCTGGGATAGGTCAGTCGGAGCTGTCCCCATCCGTGCCACTGTTTGGAGTGGGTGGTAGGAGGGGTCTCCGGCGCGAGCGCTTGACCCGACGTGGGAGCATCAGCAGCCTCCTTTTCAGCACAGCTATGGACAGGGTGGGAAGCAGTCAAGAGCAGGGAAGCCACGGTGGGTGGGGCAGCTGGGTGAGGAAGGGAACTTCTCACCAGCCACTGTGTCCTGGCTCTCCGTTATGGGCCCCCAGTAGATGCTCTCCCCACGTCGGAAGTTTCTGTGCAGTCGAGTGCAGAGTGTGGCCAGGGTGAGCAGCACCAACAGGAAGGTCAGGGCCATGGCCGCCCAGGCAGCCTCCTCCGTGCGTGGGGTGGGTCCCCGGGCTGCCCTTGGAGGCGCTGCTGCCCGAGGGGCTGGGGAAGCCTGGCTTGGACAGGCACAGCCACCTGGGCTGCTTTGCCCTTCAGGCACCTGAGCCTCTAACCTGGAACTGGCACTGCCTCCAGGCCCCCTAGGCAGCAGGGGGGCAGTGGGTACAAATGGGGCATTACCTCCCTCACTTGAGGTTCCCAACATGGGCTGCCTGGTCTCCAAGCTACATGGGGAGGCAGAGGGGAGCCTCAGGGCTGAGGGAGTGGGCTGGTGACCAAGGGCAGCCCGCAGCCCACGCCTCCTGGCACCACTAGGAGAGTGCTGCTTGGGCCCTCTAGATGCCACCTCTGTGCCCAGGGGCTGCCAGCTCCGCAGGGTAAAGGCCAAAGCCTGGGCCTAAGGGGAGAAGAGACAACGCTCATCCTTTCTCTGCCCAGATAACCCAATGACCATACCATCAGCTAAACCTGGGCCCAGCACCCCTTACCTACACATACGGCTCACCGGCACAGCCTCGCTCTGCTCAATGTTGGCACCAAGAGAGGGCCCTGAAAGGCTGCCAGAGAGGAACCATACCTTCTTCCTCTGCTTCTTCCGCCGCCTTCTCTTCAGCCAGTAGGCAACCCAGGCTGGCTCCACCCATGCCATCTCCAGTACCACCCCCCATGCTTCCAATACCAGGGGCTATGAAAGAAATGAGGTAATTGTTAGAGCTAAGATGAAGGTGGGAAAAGAGCTAGAGGAAGCCCCTGAATTTTCCTTTCCCTGCACATGGGGCTGCAGCCTTTGCCAGTCAGTGCCAGACAACTGAATATCACCAACCACTTACCCGATCCCGAGTGAGGCTAGAGTCAGGAGCGAGTGAGGGCTGGGCCATATAAACGTGGGCCAGAAGGGAAAGCTGGAGCTTCAGCCAGGGGTGGACACAGGGGTGGTAGTGGAAGCTGACATCCTCACCCTGGAGAAAAGGCATGGAGACATCAAGCCAGGCCGAGTCCTTCCCTGAGAATCCCAAGTTCTCCCATCTTGGAGGCCAGGTTAAAGGGACTCCCAGGATGGCCATATGACCCTGGGTACTGGCATGTACTCCCTCTTGCATCTGAGCATTCTTTTCACCCCTTCTCTATCAAGTGCCACCCCTCAGAGCTCACAGCTTCCATGACAGCATGCCAGGTTGTCCCTGTCTGACTCTGACCACACTAGTTAGCTGTGCACCTGCAATGATGGCTCTACAGATCCCCAGACTAGACTGCAAGCATCCCCTATACAGAGACCAAGTCTTGTCACCGATCCTATCCATATAGTCAGTCTCCAAAAGCATTCAAATACAGGGCACACAGGCAGCAGGTGTACAATCCCAGGAGGGAAGCACTTCCATGATTAATTCTTTGATTAAGCTGACCTGATGCTCAGCACTGTGCCAGACGCTGCAGGAAGTGCCAAAAGAGAATTCCTGGACTCTGCTTGCAGGGAATGTAAAGGAAACTCAGGGAAAAAGAACTAATGCAAATGAAAGAACAAACTAATAAAACTCAAACTGATTAGTTACGAGTTAAGTTATAAGCATTACACAAATTTGGAGAAGGTGATGAATAAGGGCCGATGTGATAAGGCAAGGTCCCAGTGCAAGCTGACTCCTGCACTGGGCTTTGAGGATGAATGGGTATGGATGGCAGCTGGCCAGGGAGCTGCCTGCTTCAGCTTCAGGTCAAGACAGGACAGGTGTGGAGAAAACGCAGGAGCAAAGGTACAGCAGTAGGAGTAAGACTGGCATTCACCTGTGTGGTGGGGGAGCAGACCAACAGGGCTGGAGAGAAACCACTGATTTGAAAAGGTCAGACAAGGCTTATCTAACTAGGCAGGGCCTGCGAAACCAGGCAAGGGAGTATGGCCAGATAAGGTGGGAAATAAGGAGCCATCGAATGCTTCTGAACAGTAAAATGACTTAATGAAAGGATGTTTGAGGTGGAATGCGGTCTCTCGGCCTGGAATGATTACAAGAGACCCGAAACTGCCACAAAGATCCACAAAGTGAGATATTTCTAAAGGAAAACCAAAGGAACATGGCAGCTATCTGGACACTGGCAAAAACAGAGAGGCAGCCATGCAACGGGAACCCACAGTTTGGAGCCTAGTATCCTGAGGCACACTCCTGACACAACACAGCTTTATACTTTCCGAAGTGCTGTCACACACTCCTCACTCACCCCTCATGGGCAGGGGTACTATGGAGAACCGGGGCCCAGAGAAGTCGGGAGACTCCACACAATCACACAGCAGTGCTGGGATATGAGCTGTTTGTTCCCTGCTATCCCCAGGGTTCCTTGCAGCCTTCTGCCCACACAGCCGGCTAGCTACCCGACGGCCTTCCCGACACAGCACTGCAGAGGACGGAGGCCTTTGGCTCGCGGTGGCGACTAAGAACATTGCCTCTTCCTGAAGGAAGTGGTAAAGAATGGAGCTGATGAGCAGAAAAGACAGAGAAACTGCAAATGCAGTCACCAAGAATGGCTCCTGTGGCACTTACCTGCTGTGGGCTCATCCGTGTGTAGGTCACTCTTGGTGACACCTATACATGGGGAAAGAAGAAAGCTTAAAGCAAGTGGGAGACTCCGCGGGTCGTGGGGAGGGAAGAGCAGGCCCCACGCCCCCAGGCTGGGAGGAAGACGGAAGACGTTGGCGACTGAGGGACGGAGAACGGCAGAAGTCCTCAGAGGGTGACTGTGGAGGGTGCAGGGGCCAGGACGGAACGGGCTACCCCTTCACACCCCTTCTCACACCGCCCTCCAGGCTCCTACCTGTTGGGGAAGAGGCCATAGGCCCTCCGGACAACGGGCTCCCGCCTCCTCCCCCGACTCGGCCATCACCTGTGGGTCCAAGGCGCAGAGGGGCTAGGGCGCTGGTTCCTGCGAGGGCCCTGCCTCGCCCAGTCCAGGCAGGCCCAGCCCGCCGGGGGAGGGATCCCAGCCCTCTCTCCGAGGGCCACTCCTTCTCCCGGACGAACTTTCGGCCCAGCGCTCCGCGACTCCCGGCCGCAGCCTTCTCGGAGCGGCCGCCTTACCTCAGCGGGACTCAGGAGCCCCGCCAGGGCTGCCAGGAGAAACAGCTGGGGCGAGGGCTGAGGAGGCGCCATCCCGGGCCGAGCCCGCCGCCCCGGCCAGAGAGGGAGGGACCGAGAGCGCGCCGCTCCGCCCCCGCACTCTCCGCGCCCACGTAGACCCCGGGCTCGCGCCGTTCCTCTGCCCGCACAGGACCGCACGCCCCAACACCCCCGGCCCGCAAACCCCCGCCCCGCCCCCACAGCTCCGCCAGGCCCTCGCCCCGCCCCCACAGCTCCGCTAGGCCCTCGCCCCGCCCCCGCCCCAGCGCCCGCCCACCGCCGCGGACAGCACGCGCACGCGTCCGGAATCCCAAGCCGGAAAAGTTTTGTGTGGGAGCCGGCCCGAGCACAGTGCGCTGCGAGGCGGGCGGGGACCACCTCCTCTGCTCGGCTTTTGCTGCAGCGGGTCTCCGCGGCCTGCAGAGCGCAGCTGCAGTGCCTGGGTGGGATCATGGAGGGGCGAAGGGCGCGAGTGGAATCCCTGTGGACCAGATGGCCAGGAGGGAAAACGGGTATTCTCCGACAAACTCGCTTCAGACGCATCGATGTGCAGAAGGGCAGAATCACAAAGTCCGAGCTGCGGAAGAAAATTTCCCGCTCAAGAGCCTCACCTTCAGCCCATCCCACTCCTGCCCTCGAAAATAGAGCCCGAGACCAGAGGAGCCTCGGCGGGAGAGAGTCTCGGACATCCAGCCTCCTCACGCCCAGAAGCTCTGGGAGGCCGGAGTCGGACCCGGTACCGCTTTGTTCCCTCCGCCTCTGCTGTCGTTCGCCGGCCAGCGGGTGCCCAAGGAGACACTGGTCACCACAGTGAGGTGGAGAAACCACTGGCCTCTCCCCCGGCAGCGAGCGGTGGCCACACCTCCCCTGCGGCGGGGCGCCGCCTCTGCTGCCCTCTCCCTGGTACCCTTCTCCTTGGCCCAGCTTAGGATTTTTGAGGAAAGACGGAAACGTGGGTGGAGGGTGAGGGCTGAGATATCTAGTCCAAACTTCCAAATAGAGCAAGAACGTGTTATCTCAGTCATCTCTCACATACTTGTGGCTCACAAAGGGGTCCCTAACCCTTTCCCCGTCACCCTAGTATTTGCCAGCCATTGAGTTGGCGGACTCCAGTCTAGTCCCTGCCACAGCCCCACCACAGGGTGACAGGCATCTCCCTCACCCAGCACCTGAGTGCATCTTCTCCCCCAGCTTTTTCTCCGAGGCCTGGGGCTTTTTCCTCTGGGGAAGTCCTTCCTGGAGAGCTGTTTTAAAGATTTCCTCTATCTGAAGCCAGGCTTTTGTGGGGGGCGGGGGAAGGGACAGCGCACTGATGCAGGGAAGGGAAGGCGCAGCCCACCGGCGCTCTTGCCTCCCGTCGCCAGCCCGCCTGCTCTGGTCCTCGCGGGCCCCGAGCCAGACCCCCGGCCGGCTGGGGTACTGCGCAGTTGCTGGTGCCCACAGGGCCGAGAGAAACACCGAGGTCACAGAGCGCGGCCGAGCCCCGGGAGAGAGGCGGGACTGGTGGCTTCGCTTGCAGTTCGGAGAACCCGAGAGCCCGCTCTGGGAGCTGTGGTTTATACACTTCTCCCTTTTGCTATTTTTCAACAGCGGCCCCTGAGGACGCAGCGACGCAGGGTCTCACCCGCCGCTACACACACACCATGCAGGGCGGAGAGGGGACGGGACTCGTGCTCATCCCGGTCCCCCAAGCCTCGGTCTCGCAGTCTCCCCACTTCTCTGCTACCGACACCCCACTCCTTGTTTCGCTGCCCTCCCCACTCCTTCCGGCTCGCCGGCGCGTCCTTGCTCCCTGTCTGTGGCCTCCGTTCCTTTCACCCTCTGCTCCTGCTTGTCGCAATCGCTGTACAAAGGGCCGGGGGCGGGAGTGGGGGGCGGATGAGGGGAGCCAGGCCCGAACTGGCTGCCTCTGCGGTGCCGCGGCCAATCCGGAGAGCGCCCCCCCGCGCGGGAGGGCCCTGGGCAGCCGCCCGCCGCCGGGCGGAGCCGCAGGCAGAGCGGGGAACTCGCTGAGGCGACTGCCCCATCGCTTGCCGCCTTCTGTCCGCCGCCCGCCGCCCGCCGGGGGCTCTCCGGCCTTGCCATGCAGCCGTGGGGCGCCGCCCTCGCCCTGCTCCTGGCAGCGCTCGCTCTGCTTGGCCTGCTCGCCCCAAGTCTGCGACGCCTCGGGAGGCGCGCCGTCGGAGCCAGGACTCTGCTGGGGGCTGGGGGCCCGGGCGACGATGAGGAGGCGGACAGCGGAGGCCCGGCGGACCAGTTCAGTAACGAGCGCGAGCCGCTGCCCGGCGGATGCAGGCTCATCTGCAAGCCGTCGGCGCTGGCGCAGTGCCTGCTGCGCGCCCTGCGACGCTCGGCAGCCCTGGAGCCGGGCCCGCGCTCCTGGCTTTCTGGGCCCCACCTGCAGACCCTCTGCCATTTCGTGTTGCCGGTGGGGCCCGGGCCTGAGCTGGCCCGGGAGTACCTGCAGTTACCGGACGACGGGCTGGTGGCCCTGGACTGGGTCGTGGGACCGTGCGCCCGCGGCCGCCGAGCCACCAACGCCGGGAGCTTTCCGGCGGTGCTGCTAGTGATCCCCAATGCGTGGGGGCGCCTCACCCGCAACGTGCTCGGCCTCTGTCTGCTCGCTCTAGAGCGCGGCTACTACCCCGTCATCTTCCACCGCCGCGGCCACCACGGCTGCCCTCTGGTCAGCCCCCGGCTGCAGCCTTTCGGAGACCCATCCGATCTCAAGGAGGCGGTAACTTACATCCGCTTCCGACACCCTGCGGCCCCGCTGTTCGCGGTGAGCGAGGGCTCGGGCTCGGGGCTGCTGCTGTCCTACCTGGGCGAGTGCGGCTCCTCCAGCTACGTGACGGGAGCCGCCTGCATCTCGCCGGTGCTGCGCTGCCGCGAGTGGTTTGAGGCCGGCCTGCCCTGGCCCTACGAGCGGGGCTTTCTGCTCCATCAGAAGATCGCACTCAGCAGGTGGGTAACGGAGGCCGCAGACCGGTACGGGAGAATTGGGGTCTTGGGCTAGCAGAGACACAGCTCTGCCTGATACTGACTCAAACAGGTCTAGGGCAATTTGGGCAAAGTTCTCCTCACACACTAGCTGAAACCGTCCAAACCCGCTAGTCTAGACAGAACCAAGGAAGCCGGTTTAAAATCCATGGACGACTCAGCATCATTACACTAAGCAGGGCCTCCTGCACTGGGGCCCCTGGCCTCACCTCAGCCCCACCGTGTCCTAGCAACCTGAGCACTTGTCCCACCCACAGCGAAGGCAGTGCCTGACATTTACCACTTAGTCTGTAGCTTGTCGAATCAGCAAAGAGGGCTCTGGAAGCAATTGCAACTGATGATGTGTCCAGAATGTTCCCTAATAGCCTTTGAGCCTAGAGATGACAGAAATAAAAAATTTGGTGGTATTTGATTTATTAAAATTTTTTAGACCTAACAAATCCTTTGCTTATTCCTAGGTATGTACTCAATATTTAATGAAAAAAAAAGAATATTTAAATATATTTTAATAAAATCTCCAAAAAGAGAACAATCTACCCTACCACCAGGGAGACAGGTGAGACTTTTCCACTGAGAAGGCCTGAGCAACACCCCCCAGCACAGACCCAGGCCTCGCTTGCACTGGCTCTTTTCTAGGAGATGGCAGAGAGAGGTCAAAGACATGATGGCAGCAGTGTAGTGTGTCAGGAAGACCTGTGACCTGGAGTCAGGCTGCTAGGGTTCAAATTCTGAATTTCCAGCAAGTTAGCGAACTCCTTGGAGCCTCACTTTTCTCTTCAGGTAACAGAGTTAACTGCCTCCCAAGGCAGGTAGTTATGAACATGAAATGAGATCATGGAAGTGAAGGCTTGGCGTGCATGCTCAATAAATGGTGGCAATTGTGATTTCCCTTTCTTTTTTTGCCCCACTTGGCCTCCTGTTCTGAAATCAAACCCTGAGCTCAACGATAGCACTCTGCCGTGGCAACCCAGAGCCCCCCTGAGCAATCCGGGGCAAGGCGTTCTCCTATGGCTGCATTGCCAGCTTCCATCCCCAATGACCACTGCTAGGACTGATCCTGGGTACCACCTGGAGGTTAAAGTGAGGGAAGTGGAAAGGAAACCTGAGCCTTTAAGTAACTGCCCTGCCCATAGCACTTTGGGATTAAAAACTTGGGGCAAGCATCTTTGAACATTTGCAAGTGACATACCTAAATCCAGTGGGCTAATGCTGGACTGCTCCATTCAGAGGTCTGAGCTGCCCATCTGGGCCTTCTCATCGGGTCCCACTGTCTCCAGGGAAATGGCAACAGCAAAGATGTCCCTCTTCCCCAGAAGAGTTGCTTTCAGGCTCTTGTTTGGTAACTCACCTGATAAATTAATTACACTCACTTCCTCTGCAATTTAGCCCTGTCTAGGAATGCCTTCTCCACACATTCATTTGTCATTATCTGGATAGCATACTGGCTTCTAAAGTACAAACAAACTAATACAACCTAAAGTAAAAGGTTCATCATGGAGGGGGTGACACCTGCTGGTTTGGATAGTCTGAGCCAGTGAATTCTTCTAGGAGGATTTCAGGAGTGCAGTTCATTGCCAGTTCCCCACAGAGGCTCAGGAGCTGAGGTCAGGAGGAGAGCTGCCCCTGTAGTGCAGCAGCTGCGAAGTCAACAGCTGCCCCAGGGCTGGGCAGATGGTGCCGCGAATGATAGGCCTGGTAGGAACTGTGACCCAGGGAGGAGGGAGGAAGTACTTTGATTGTTGCCCTCAGGAATGTCAGCCCATGTTGCCATTCGTCTAGAGGAGACGGATAGCTGCATTTTAAATGATGACCATGAAACAAAATTTTTAAAAACATATGGCCAAAGAAAGCCTCTGTGGCCAGAATCTGGCCTGTGGGCTCCCACTCCATAACTACTGCTGTCAGTTTGTTTTCTGATTCTTCCCTGACTTTCCTACCTTCCCTGTTCAACTTCTTGCCGCCAGGTATGCCACAGCCCTAGAGGACACGGTGGACACCCGCAAACTGTTCCAGAGCTGCTCCCTGCGAGAGTTTGAGGAGACCCTCTTCTGCCACACCAAGAACTTCCCCATCAGTTGGGATACCTACTGGGACCACAATGACCCCCTCCGGGATGTGGACGAGGCGGCCGTACCTGTGCTGTGCATCTGTAGTACTGACGACCCTGTGTGTGGGCCCCCAGACCTCTTTCTCCCCACTGAACTCTTTCACAACAACCCTTACTTCTTCCTCCTGCTCAGTCGCCACGGAGGCCACTGTGGCTTCCTGCGCCATGAGCCCTTGCCAGCATGGAGCCATGAGGTCATCTTGGAGTACTTCCGGGCCTTGACTGACTTTTTCCGAACAGAAGAGAGGCTGAAAGGGCTGAGCAGGCACCGAGCTTCATTGCTAGGGGGCCGGCGTCGCTGGGGAACCCTGCAGAAGCGGGAGGTCTCTCCCTCTGCCAGTCTGGAGATCTTTAGCTGGAAGCGATCATACACAAGGTGAAACCTGGACAGAGACCCCCCACTCTGTCCCCATTCCGCAAAGAAGAACAGAGCTGGGCTTGGCAGAGTCCTGAAAAAGTGGTGGGGACTGAATGGAGCAAGCAGCTCCAGCTCTTTGCCCCTGATTCAGCCCCTTCTTCTGTTCGGTTTGTGGAAAGAGAACTTCCAGCTAGCTGCCACTTACTTTACCCCAAGCAGAAGGCCTGCCCAGGCTTTCCTCAATACATTCTTTCTCATCCTGGTCAGCAGCTGAACATCAGTGTCTCCTATGACCAACCTCATATGCCAAAGATTAGTGCCCTTTGAACCCACGGACTCAGGATAAAATGCTCTCTCCCTAGCAATGACTACAGAGATGAGTTTCTGTGTGTCACTGGGCAGCTCTGTGACCCTGCCTCTCAAGTTGGAGCCACTCGGAGTAGTGAGGACAGGATGTTTGTGTCTGGGTCCCACTTCCCTCATTTCATTCTGCGGTTGTGCCACTCTGCTGACTGCATGCGGTGGCAGCAGTGAAAGTGGGCTGTCTTGCGTGGGTACAGGAAAGGTGGCAGAGGCAGTAAGTACAGCGCCAAGACGGAGTCGGTAAGCCCCAAGGTAGAGATTGTGACTGAGTGTCTAGAATACAAAGACCCAGCCTTTCAAGACGTTTCTGCATGTCTCTTGGGAATGGGGCTGATCAGTGGCTTCAGCCTAGGACCTCAAGCCTCACTGGACAGAACCCAAGGATGATTTTAGGAACAGGAAGTCCTTGAACAGTTTGCTAGACCATGGCTCAAGGAGTCAGACTTTCAGGCACTGTGGCTGCTCCCTCTGGTACCATTTCTGGGGATTATTACTCCAGAGAGCTCTGGCCAGAGCTGCTTTTCTCCTGTAATGTGGGCTTTCTCTAAGTGGTGAAAAGTATAAACCCCATGTCTTAGGTGTTTTCCAGTTTGCTTCCCTCTCTTCTGACACTACTACTAGCCTTTGTCTCTCCAGAACCTGGAGAGACATCTGGGACTAGGCAAAACAAAAGTTCCAAGAGGTTGGCTAGAACTGACTCAGTAATAGATGAATATTTCACATTACTATGCTTCTTCTGCTCAATTATTCAAAAGGCCATTCATGTAGATGCAGATAAAGCTTCTTCCTGGATCTGGTCACTCAGTGACTGAGTGGGTGCTTGGTTTTATGAGGAATACCACCGAAGACCAGCATAAACAAAGCATTGTATACACCGACCCACACGTCCTGGTTTGGATCAGTCCATTAAACAATACAACACGACATCTGCTTCCATGTGCTGCTAAGAGCTGTGCCCTGAAGTTTTACTTTAATTTTTCTTGGAGAAAGAGGGCACCTATATATTTTTTAATTTGTAAATTTTTAAATTTAATCTTTATTGTATTTTTTTTCCCCCTGAGGGCACCTGTTTTGACGGGAAGCCCCATCCTAGCCTCACAAACAGCAAAGCAATTTTAAAGAGGAGAGATGTTTACTGAAGTCGTGTCCTAAGGCTTCGTACGAGGACTTCCTGGGGCCATGATTTCAGATTTGGATAATCTTAAGCCTTGTTCTTCTAGAGCAAATAAGAAATTCTGAACTATCCAAGAATCTAAACGGAAAATGCAGAGGCACTCAACTGTCCAAGGCACATTCTCCTGTCTTGAAAAAAGGACATCACTCCTTCCCCTCTTCTTGCTCTTCCTCCTCCTCCTCTTCCTTCACACTCCTCATCTGAAGGTCTTTCACCATTTCTGAGCAGGAGAAATAGCCGTTCTGCTGCTGGTTAACCACCTCTGCGTGAGACTCAGTAAGGGAGAATTACTGGCATCAGCCCACCTTCTGCAGCATCAGGTACAGTGGGAATTTCAGTTAATCAGTGTCCTGCAGTCCCATATGCAGGATCCCAGGATCATTCTGAACTGACTACAAAATAGGAAGCAGCCACTGGTTTTTAAACTCCCATTTCTGACTTAAATGTCCCCCAAAGGCTAAATCTATATTTTCTCTAGACCAGATACCCCAGGACTTTGGTTCTTTAAGACAATTGCTTTTTGAGAAATCGTGGTTGATGTCCTTCCCTTTTATAGGAAAGAAAGTCTGCAGGGTGGGGTATATGTGTATATACATCTGTCTCTATATCTATCTACTTATCTGTCATCTGTATATACTGACAGAGTTATCGTCTGAAAGCCCTTAGGTAGGCATGACAGCCCTAGTCCAGGCTCCATGAGTTACCTTGGACCCACAATCCTAATGACCTAAATCAGCGATTTCCAACCTTTCCATCTCATGGTACACATAAACTAATTACTAAAATTCTGTGGCACACCAAAACTATATTTTGTTTTTGCCAATCAGACCAAAAAAAAAAAAACCACCAAACTGGTATAATTTTTTATTGATTTACACACAAAAATAATAATAGTAATTACCTACTTTGTTGTCTTCAAAGTGACTTTTTAAAAAAATCAGATGCCTATACTTATATATATAAGAATTTTTGGCCCAGACTGGTGTGGCTCAGTCAGGGATTGAGCACTGGCCTGCAAACCAACGCATTGCCGGTTCGATTCCTGGTCAAGGCACATGCCTGCATTGCAGGCTAGGTCCCCTGTGGAGGCATGCTAGAGGCAACCACAGATTGATGTGTCTCTCCCTTTCTTTCTCCCTCCCTTCCCCTCTCTCTAAAAATAAAATATTAAAAAAGGAATTTCTGGTACCAAGAATTAACCAGACACAACCTTATTATGCAACGTGACCAATAAGATTCAACTCTATTGTATGCTTATGTTCAAGACAGGGCACTCACACCGGACACCTATTGCTGTGTTAGCTGTTGTCATTTTTTGGACAACCTAAGGGAAGTCAGAGTCCCTGACTACTTGCATGTTTTAAAAATTATTGCATCACACTCGTTGAAAATCACTGACCTAAACCTGCATTTCTCCTCTGTGCCCCGTGTGCCAGATGTGCTCGTAGCCTCTCTCAGGAAGCTCCTTCTCTCCCATCTTCCCCACACTGCTTGACAACATCCCTGCTTTTCAGCTTATTTTTGTCAAGAAAGTGTAGTTCCTGTACCAACGGGTTTGGGTGACCCTATCCTTCCATCTGACGACGAGGGAATCACCCAAATGGCTCTGCTTTGGTTAATAGCTAATTATATGAAATCAGCTTGAGCAGCACCAGACACACTGTTCTGAGAGAGTGTGTGGCCCTTGAACAAAATGACAAGTTAGAAGTTTGAGGAAGCAAGAAACAAAGAAAACAAAACCCTAAGAAGCACAACTGAGTTGGCATTTTCCAGGTAGGAAGGCTTCACCAACCCTGTCAGGCCTCATTCACTTGCTTAAAACCCTTTTGGTCTTTTCATTATTTTTGAACACCTTCAAATGATTTAACACACACACGCACACAAAACTGCCACTGATTTAAGGGAGGCATTATCTCGGAAGTAGAGACTGAGTCCTCTGTCTCCACTCATTGCATCAATGTGCAGGAAGCAGACAGCTGTGTCTGAAGCTTTGAGTTCTACTAAGTTCTGACCTCGGACACCCAAGACTATGCTAGACTATAGCTTAATTCCTTTAAGGATTTAGTGTTTTATGTATTTATACATAGGTTTCCAGGGAGGCTTGGCTGGAGTCAACAGTATGAAAAACAAAGCTCCAGATCCTGAGAAGACACCAACTTGGTTTTAAAAGCAGGTATCTTTTCTGAAACAAGTACTATTAGAAAAGAGGTCTCGACACAGGAAGTATTATCTTGTCTTTATATGTAACCTCAAAACCACCCCCACGTCAGAAGCTCCTCTGTACTCACCTTCCATCCAGACCACAAGGTCCTTTGTGTCAGTCACACTTAGTAATGCCAACATCTCTTCCTTTGCAAATGAACTTTAGCATGAATTCTTCTTGTTTAAACAAGCAGATACACTTGGCCACTTTGGTATGACTTGGTAACAATGCCAATAGGAGTATTTATAATTCTACAGCCAAGCCCAAAGATGGCATCAGAAATTGTTTTCACTAGTTACCGCAATTGGCAGAGATGAGATGGAGGAGTCATACCCAGGGAGCATCCAAGTGCCTCAATCTGGCACGAATGCCTCAGGAAGCGGTGAGTTCCACATCATTTGTGGGATAGGCAAGCTGCACTGCAACTTGGCCCACATCATGGAGAGGACATGTGCCAAGCAATAAGCTCTCTTCTCATCTGAAAGTTGGTGAGTTAAAATAATGCTAATGAGCTCAGTGAGTTGTAAAGACTTCTGGTTGATTTATGGGCTTGAGGATGAGAAGATCACAGACCTGACCCAGATTCTGGGAGTTGGGAGACGACATAAAGATTTTAATGAAAACAACCCTGCCAAAGTAAACAGAAGATGTCTGTAAGCTATCCAATAATTATGCTCTAGTTAAAGTGTCCAGGAAGAGCTGCGAGTTGAAGAAAAAGTAGAATTTCATTAAAACAATAAAAGATACTAACACATCAAAAATAAATGTCTCTAGCCCTTCCGGCCCTCCTGTTTAATAAGGCACTACCTTGCCATAGTGTTATCTATCACTAGTGTGGCTGAACACAAATCTCTCCATCTTGTTTGCCTCTGAATAGCAAATAAATTGCAGTCTCCCTGCAACAATGGAATGTCATTATTTTTCAAATCTCCAGAAACAGATGTGCTGTTTGAAGTCCTCTGTGTACTGAGCCATGCTTACCTACCTGTGGAGTTAACAGAGCCTCCCTGTACATTCTCTGTGCGCTGGTGGTTGCTTCACTGCTGTAGATGTAGCCTTGTGTCCCTAACACTAACCAGTGGCAGCTGTTTAATAAAAAAACCAGGCCTCCTTCTCTGGGCTAATAATTTCTCAGCAGGCTCAAAATTCCCTGATCCTCAAAAGTACCTACAGAGATATTTTCCAGTGGGCAATCAGTAGTTTGTGCATTGGCGAGAGTTCTGAGTAAGTAGTTTGGTGGTGGTAGTGGTGGGGTTTCTAGTTTGAACTTCATCAGTGACTCCTATGTCCCTGGAAAAGTTATTTGGAGTTGTTCCATATGAAAAGACTGAGACTGTGAATAGGCCTTGATTTAGGTCTGTTAGGATACGAGATAGTAAAAGCAGGTAGACCCGCTTCTGCAGCATGTCTATTAACTCCTTGACTGGAACTCAAAGACCTCTCTGAAGACTCGCATTGCTTTCAGATCTCACTGTGCTCTAATTCTTACAAGGCCAAGAAGTTCCAGGTATTAATTCCACTGTGAAGTTGGGAAGGCCCTGGAAGAGCAGCACCTTTTGAGGCTCACGAGCTGGGTCCTGGGTTGCCCAACTGTGGGCAATCTCTGTACCACCCGCCCAAACACACGCATGTACTCTGATAACCATGTCATGTTGGCTAACAGGTTTTGCATTGGTTCATTTGTTCCGGCCCATCTGTTTTCTTATTTCTCAGAGATGAAGCAACTTTCAAGATCTTACAATTAGTGTGGTGGGGCTGAAGACCAGAACCCAAGCCACTGCTCTTTACGCCGTACTTATTTGCCTTTTCCTAGTCAATAATCACTGGCTGAAGAGACAGTAAAAAATGATCATTTTAGACTTCATAATGTAAAGGATAGTAACATGAGGGGAAGGAATGTGTCTTTGAAGCTCCTGTAAAGTACAATTCCGTGGGGGAGCTATACACATTATAAATAACACTCTGAAATTTATTGTATAGCTTGCATAGACACTAGCACCTCAGCAACCTTGTCTAACCATTAAGGTCTGGCCTTAGCTGACAGGGCTCAGTGGATTGAGCACTGGCCTGTGAATCAAAAGGTCACCAGTTCAATTCCCAGGACACATGCCTGGGTTGCAGGCCAGGTCCCCAGGTGGGGGCATGCAAGAATCAACAATGATGTTTCTCTCCCTCTTTTTCCTTCCCTTCCCCTCTGAAAGTATCTTGAAAAAAAAAAAAACAAAAACAAAAACCCACATATCTGAAAATACGGTGTTAAAGTCACTAATTGTCCATGATGCACACAGAGAACCTTAGCTCCACAGCTGACACCAATGAGATATCAGTGATAGCACTAGCTTATAATTATTAAGTTCAAATTTCTTTTGAAAATTAAATTAGTAAATGTTAATCTCAAAATAGCTCAATACCAACATTCTGGGAGTTAAAAAGCTATGCTAAAAAGTTAAGGGTGCCATTTTTCTGACAGTCTTCTACTTAATACAGCAGGTAATCTCAATTATACTTTAAAACATGTCATTTCAGACACTTAAGCCCTGACTGGTGTGGCTCAAAGGTCGCTTGTTATTCCTTGTCAAGGCACATGCCTGGGCTGTCGCCCAGGTCCCCAGCTGGGGGTGTGCAGGAGACAACTGACGGATGTCTCACACATCAATGTATCTCTTTCTTGCTCCTTTCTCCTCTAAAAATAAATAATCTTAAAAAAAAAAAAAAAAGACACTCAAGCCCTGGCTGGCATGGCTCAGTGGATTGAGCACAGCCTGTGAACCAGGGGGTCACCGGTTCGATTCCTGGTTAGGGCACGTGCCTGGGTTGCAGGCCCAGGTCCCTAGTGGGGACCACATGAGAGGCAACCACACATTGACGTTTCTCTCCCTCTTTCTCCCTTCCCCTCTCTCTGAAGAAAAAAAAAAAAAAGACCATTTTCTAATTAAAAACATGTAAACCCCCAGCCCATAAATCCCCCCTCCCGCCCCAAATTAGCCTTCTGACAAAAAAAAAAGTCACTTTAAGTGTTTTAAACAGAACTAGATTATATATTCCGCTCCATATAGGGCTAAAATGTGACTTTTCACATCTGGGAAGCCCAGAGGAAGCCACCTTTTGGTTTCGTATAATGTCCAAGAACTGCATACATCTCTCTTTGTGGGAAGAGTTGTAGTTATATAGACCACAAATAGGTCTATATTAAATTTAAGGACCTGCATTAAACTGTTAGAACCTAATAAATCACCTGACACCCATAACACAATAGACTACTTCACTGTCTGGCAAATAGAATTTGAGGTAATTGGACTAGAGGGTTTCTAACTGTATCAGGGAGTTGTACTCTTACCCCTACCTTACTCATTTTTATATCTCATCACCCAGCACAGTGCCTGAGATTCAGTAATTATCCATTAGTCTCTGAATTAAATATACTTTATGGGGACAAAATTATTTTTAAAGATTTTATTTATTTTTTGAGAGAAGGGAAGGGAAAAGAGAAACATTGATCGGTTGCTCTCACATGCCCCCAACCAGGGACCTAACCTGCAACCCAGGCACGTGCCCTGACCAGGAATCCAACAAATGACCTTTCCGTTTGAGGAATGACGCCCAACCCACTGAGCCACAGCAGTCAGGGCAGGATGAAACTACTTTAAGAAGAACTGAGCAGACACTGTGTACTAAAATTACTTTATTACAGTTGATTTTTTTAAACATTTCCTTTGCTATTATACAAAGGATACTTACAAACAAAATATTACATATGACCTTGTTTTCGCTCTTATGTTCTGACAACTTGGTAACAGCTTTAAATGCACAATCTATACAATTAATACAGGTTATATAAGAACTATAAGGTATGTTGAACCAGAAGAATACTGACAATATACTGTACAATAAGCCTTACCAGTTAGTGCTGTGGACCATTTCTACCAGAAGGAAAATGCACATCTGTACAGTCACCTTTACCAGCTGGTGCTGACAGTGAGGGAGAGGCTTCTTCCCCATTGCAACCCTTGATAAGCCTCCACTGTGGGCGTCTGTTTGGTCCAAAAATTGAGAGGACTGTGTATATTTAAAATTAGTCATCTGTAAAGTGGTAGAACATCACTTTCAAGATGATAATCTCTCACAAAAAAAAAAAAAAGTCACCCAAAAAAACAACGAACCAGTCCTAGTTTCAAAAGACCACAAGTCCTTCGTCCACTACAAAAACCCTACAGGCTCAAGGGCTTTAGGAGATGAGAAGATGTAGGCTGCCAAAAAAGGAGGCAAGAAACCAAGTCAAAATCTAGGTCTTGCAAAATCATCATTTTTCCCTTCACCAAAGGGAACTAGAAATGTACAAATTCATTGATGAACCTCAATGATAACATATCAGTTTGCTGATAACCCTCATTTTATCTGGACCCGACTTGTGGGAATAACTGAAAGAGATTGTGAATAATATACACCACTTTTAGAAAAGAACATCCTGCTTAGTTAAAATATTCCCGTTAGCCACCAAAGCTGGTCCTGGGCTATTACAGGTGTGCATTCATCTCTCAATGGTCTACTCAGAAATGATAAGGTTACAGCTTTTTTTTTCTTTTCTTTTTTTTTCTTTTTTAAATAAAAAAAGCAACTGAAGCATTTTTCTTTTTTAGGTAAATAGCAAAAATAAAAATAAAAAACCAACCCTGGCATTTGCACAAATAATGCAAATGGAGCGATATGGCCTTCAAAGTAAGGGGTTAGTAGAAAGGAAGAGAGAGGTGAAGAAAACCCAGAGAAAATGGTGTATTAATTCTCTTTTTAAAAATTTCTACAATACATGTGCAAAAAAATCATGCTGGTTGAGGAAAACAAAGGGAAATGAATATATAAAATTAAAAACATAAATAATATGTTTGGATGACTGGTAAAAGCAGAAACCAACCTGGGTTACAAAAGGATTATACATTCAAGATGCTCTTAAACCCAGTGGGATAACTTATGTTAAAACTGTGTTAATAGTTACGTTAAAAATCTCAAGTTTGTTTTTAAATCTTCACAATACAAGCAAAGCTGTTTTAAAATATACACTATACATATTTCTCATAGTCTCTCCAGCCTCATTAATGCGCATTAGGCTATCTTTTTCATATACTAAAACAAGGGGGTTCTGAAAGCTAAACTGCTCAGAGTAACCCATCCATTATTTAAATGTTTGTCTTAAGTTTTAAATGGGTTAAAAAATTTAGCAGACTTATTACATAAATAGGATTTAGCAACACAAGTGTTAATTTAAAAAACTCTAAATCATTTACAAATTATCAGGTTGGAATAGTCTGGGGGAGTTATGTGCACTATATTTTAAAACATTATTTACATCAGACCATCACTTTTGTAAAAATTTCCCTAAAAGATAAAAAATAAAATAAATTTGGAGAATTAACCTATTCTAACCTCGCAGAGAAGGATCATAAAAGGAAAGGCAAAATAAGAACAAAGTTACCTCTTAACAGAAACCCCACATGTTCCTCTCCCCTTGGATTTTGCTCTATGAAACCACCTGCAATTCCTAATAGGCTCCTATGTCAAGTGTCAAGATAATGTGGTAAAATACTTTGTCAGATAATTTACTGGCCTCAAGTGGATTTCAAAAAAAAATTTTCACCTTGTGACTCTGCTTGGATTATCTTAGGCATGTGTATGTAATTAATTGGAGGGGCACTCTAAGTAGGCACAAGTCCCATTTAATGTGGAATAAAAGTTGTAACATTAAATGCTACTCGGGAGGAGAGGTGGTAGTTTCTGTGATGTTATGAACGCAAGGGAGCACATGTGGAATGGACACCAAAAGAAGAGCCGTCTGATAACACAGCAGGGGCAGCCCGCATCTTAAACTAAACACACTTGTCTATGACAAACAAAAGGGGTTTGGAAGGGTCCCAGTACCCCTCCCTTCATTTGTTTCAAATGTGCCAAACAGTCACATGGATCAGCCAGAAGCTGCAAATATTAAACAGTTACATCTTTTTTAATCACACAATTCACTCCATGATCGTGGACAATTTATAGTAACAATAATGTTCATGCGGAGGCAATATATTTGAGGGCTCAGAAAAAGCAAAATGTGCCACTGAGAGAAATCTGTTCCCATACAACTGGTCTTCATGCTTTCAAGTGGCCCTAATATACCTGTGATGCTAAGCCAAGCCATGCAAAAGCAAAGAGCACACACTTTTCATTAACATTCCTATCTCATTTCTAAACTCCACTGACCTCAGAGTTGCCATAGAAACATACGAGTACTGAAAGAATACAAATAAGAGTTGATAGATTTTTTTAACAACGCATTTCCCTTGTCTATGTTCTCCAGACTTAAATACTGTGGGGCTACAAGGAATATCAAAGAAAGGTTAAGAGGGGATAATGAAAAAGGAACATATATAATTCCAGAAATAGGAAAAATGCTCTGAAATGGGATCGATGTGCCAGTAATAGTTCATTTGAAAATTCAGCTAGAGAACCCAATAAACAATTCCAAGCCATAATGTTACCTGCATAATTTACATAAACATTAAAACTCTTGCACTTTATAGACAAAAACACACTTCTGTAAACATGGCCACTGGGGGAGGCTCCCTACACCTCACTCATGATTGAAAACATGTAATCATTATACTGAATAAAATGAGTTCACTTCAGAAGATTTTAAACCTGACCAATGATTGAGCTTCATTTCCCCATTTAACAACATTTAAGCATTAATTCTAAAAATGTCACCTAGGATGGTTTCACGGTTAGATGCTAGGACCACAATCAGCAATGACAGCAACTCCTCTCTAGCTGGCACAGACTTATAAACTTTAGTACAAAAACCAACAAAAAATACAGAAACTAGGTCAATTTGTTAGCTACATATTTACAGAAAATTACATGACTTTTCACTCATAATTGCTAAATACTATGAGTGAAAAGGAAACTGTGCAGGTTGAATTACCCGTACTTTGGGGGAAATTCTTGGGCATCGAGATACCCTTTTCATTCATTCAGAAGTCTTGTATTCTCTCCACTTTTTCATGGCAAACTACCTACAGATGTTCAGATTAGTGTATCCAGTGGGTATCTTGTTTCAGAGAAGATTAACTTTTTCTCTAAAGGAGAACCTCTTGTATATTTAAAAACAAAACAAACCCAACACAGGTGCATTCTCTGTCTCTCTCTCTGTCTCTCTGTCTCTCTCTCTCTCACACACACACACACACACACACACACACACACACACACCCTCAGAACCTTCAGTTAGGATTGTTGGGAGACAGTTAACAGTGGTGGTGACAAAGTAAATGGCTCCCTAGTATCCTTCTCTGAATTTATTTTCTCCAAAGAATATTTATTTTTTGGGTAGGTGGGAAGTGCAAGTTTAAAAAACCCACAATAGACAGATAAGGTGCAAACTAATTTATATATTTCTTATGATGTGAAGGCTTCCATTAGGCCAAATGGGTTCTCTTCCCTTGAGTGAAATTTTGGAAGTCTGAATATAAATGAGGAAAAAACTAGTTAATGTGACTTTAAAGGGGGCTCCCAGAATTCAGTAGAAAATAAAAATATACAATAAAGAGTTCTCAGCTTCACTTTCTTTTTCTAGGTGTTTAATAAAACTTACTTCTTCACAAATAGTCATTTCCAATGTAGTCTACTGTAGTGATTTCATAAAAGTGCAGACAACATAACCAAACACACAGCAAAACAGACTTCAATCAGTAGTCCTCGCGTACAAGCGGCAAGTCTGCTAAGAGTACAGCACACTGTTCATTCTTGTAGGGATCTGAGGGTGGGAAATTTCCAGTTCTTAACAAGAAAGAGTGAGTACTTTTTCAAAGGCAATGCTACAACCTGGCTGGGGCACTATCATGTTAGATGAGGGAAATCAAAATAGAGAACCTGTTTCTCTTTAATGAATGATCTGTATTTTGATAAACAGCTCAAAGATGACAGCCCAAGTTTTGCTTTTGTTCCTTAGAGAAGGTAGTTTTCTATCTAAGAAACAAAAACCTCTACTTCCATCATTATAGGAGATTCATATTCTACACCTTAAATGTATTATTCTCTGACTTGAATACACACTAGACATGTCACACTGTCAGCATGGGACAAAACAAGAGACCATATAAACCTCCTGGGAAAGGGATGCTGCACTGAGCCAAATCTCTGCCTCACCAGTAGTGGCTCAGAAGGGGTGGAAGGTACACCGAGAACTTACTATTAGCAAGCAAGAAGGGGCAGCTAAAGGGAGACAGCCCTCTGCCAATACCATACCCTTCTCTCCCAGTGGCCATTTCCTGCTGATTTTATAGTTTAGGAGAACCTTGGATGCTTTTAGCAGTCATTCTTTTCTTGGTTGTTTTGGTCCTTAGCAAAATTCGTAACTATTGGTGCTAGTGGAGTAAAAAGAGGAAGAGGATCAACGGTGTCACTAATACTCAAGAGTGCATGTGAAAATCCACTGTTTCTTTGATCATCTTCACAGAGGAATAACCACCAGTTTTTTTAATTGCCTTGGTTCACTTCTCTCTGCATCGTGACAAAAACTCACAGAAACACTAACTGGCTCCTTCCCCAGCACTACTTTACTGCATCTGCAACTTAGGTTTCCACATTTTACTTAATTTTCTTTCCATCCACACAAGCACTAAAAGGGGATTAAAAAAGAAGAGACTGCATCTAATGACCACCTTCTCATAAATATCACCCCAGAGTACTCATTCTTAAACACACGCATTCTTGCCTAAACTGAGGATTTGAGATAACAAAACAAAATAACAGAACCTTAAGTGCCCTGATGGAAATGTACAGTATGAGTTACATCCATCTATCTATACATACATATAGACACTCATATGTATATACAATATATACATACACATGATAATAGCTATACCAAAAATGTGCATATTTAACACAGTTTTAAAAAGCCAGTAGATCATGGTATAATACAATTTATTTCCACTAGTGAATGGCACAAATGGAGAAATGCAAAGGAGGTGTTTCAAGTACAATAAGGTCATTTTTTCACAGGTGAAAATAAACAGTATTATTCCAGTGTCCAACACAATGTATTTTATAAAAGTTTAAAATGCCAGACATTTAGTACTTAAAGAAGTAGAAAGTACTAAAGTCTGCCTTATAGTCTGAAAAAGACACTCACAGAGTTTTTGATTTTTGAAAAGGGGATGAGGAAAATTCGGTGGGAGTAGAAGGGGTGTCAAGGACAGTTTCTTTAGTGTACTGAATGGTGTTTACCTGTTGTCTGGGCAGCTTAAAATCATGACTATACTAAAAAGTTTAATTCACCAATAAATCCTTGGCACAGAGTACCAAGCATATTATACCTGTGGGTGTGGCATCAAATGTAGGACTATTCATCTCTAGGCATAAAAATGCCTAAAAAGAAGGGCAGCTCTGGATAAAAGTAATATAAACATTTTCCAGATAACATTACTATATAATGAAGAAGTTATAATTTGGGGTTAGAACTGACTTTAATAACAGGAGAAAAAAATATGTTCAAAAGGAAGGTAACCCAATTAGAAATAACATATTTCAAGGTATGAGGCTTTGCATTTTTTAAAATGCTAACTAAAGAAAGACAGTGAACACAAAATTTTTACTGCCAAGCTCTGGATACCAGATATAGCATTTATGACCTTCTGATATGCTGGGCAAATTTCTCATACTTTTCATTTTCTTAAATACATAGGTACTGAGTGAACACCAACATTGGGAGGAGGTAGTAATTTGATCAAATGTTGACATCTGTACACTGATTCAGAAAGTGCCTGCTTCTTTAAGATTTCTTATACCTTTCAAATTTTCCTGCTACAAGCTTTACTCTTTAGTAATTCCTACTATGCATGAGATTTCTCAGAAGTTAGATCTTATAAATACACACAAACCAATTAATATGTATCATTTTTAAATTAAAATTAACTCCATGGAATAATTCAGGTATACTCATGACCTACATGTAAAACTGGACAAAGCCCCACTGGAGAGACATTTGGAATCAGTATTCAATCACGATTTTTAAGTACACATGGCCTGTGTGAACCCAGTAACTCCATTTGACTAAGTCCACAAGTGGACTTTAACATGTACCTACCATTGGCAGTCTTTCAGATTTTAAAGAGTTCTGTGTATAAAACCCCTATGCTTCCCTATTCCACCCCTCTAGCAGTACAGTGGGGCTAATAAGAACTTTTAAAAAGGTATCAAATTCCATTATATTTTTGGACATTTTATTAATTCTAAAGCTCTCTCCTCTCATTTTCCTCCAAATAGGTAGATATTTCAATTTGTTTGAAATACTATGATATTTGAATGCAAAAGATATATTGAGAAAATTAAAAGCCCCTTTCATTAGACATGACAAGTACATGTCACGCTCACCTAAAAACTGGTGACCTTGAGCATGGCCAAGAGGACAATGTATCAGAATGCTATCTGAAACACTGCCTAAAATTGTGTGAAATTCTATGGTGATATTGGTTTTTAAAATATTTACATTAAAACATTTTTCTTCCAGTTACCTTTAACTAAATGCCAGAAACTCCTAAGGGGATGATTCATGGAGACTGGATTGATATGCCTGGGGAAGACTTAAATGTAATTGAGAAAACCAAGGTTTCAACAACCACAGACTCCCATTTGGTCATTAGTCTGGTCTAGGTGAAAAGCATCTTTTAGAGGAATTAGAAGACTTCTAACTTGGAGCCCTTTGACTCTATGAAAAGCAGGATCCAGAGTTAGCAGCAAGGATTCTTCAAGACAACTAGGGAGGGGGCAGGACAGTAACCTGTAAGAAAATCTGATATGTCATTGGAAAGGACATTTGTTTTTTCTTCAAGTAATACTCACAGCTCCCTACCCACCTTCAACTAAATCCCCGCACTGGCAACGAAACACCAAGCAACACCTGACTTTCAGCATTGGATTGATCCTTCATTGCAAAACCAAATGAAACAAAAACGAAACGAAACAAATTAACATATGCCCCTCTCTGGAAAAAAAAAAAATGGTTAGCTTTTGTCAAGAGACTCCTTGATCACTACAACTTACTTTTTTTTTTTTTTTTTAAATCTGCCAAACTTGCTAGTTCCTTTTCAGTAGTAATTTAGCAGAGGCTAGAGACTTCAGGAAGTGGTGTTTCCTACTGTATGATGTTAAATAATGCCAAATGGTCACTAAGTCTCAAGGAACTAGAAGTTTGTAAAGTATTGCAGCAACAAAAACAGCAATTAAAAAAAAAGAGAGGACCTGCACATGCAGCAAAATCTACAGTGGTAGTGAGGGTTAGTCAGCAGCTGGTAAAGTCATTGGCTCAGTGACTCCTGGTTCACTATGGCAACTAAACTTTAAACAATTGGCTACTCTACGTGTAAACAGGAAATCCCGTAAGCCATAAGGGGGTAATCAAATTAATGTCTTTGTAGTGTGATGACAATTCCATTAATGGCAGTTTGCGAATATGGCATCATTCAAATACCTCTGGCATTTGATGAATATTGGCTATAATTCTGTTTTTGTACAAAGTGAAAGTACTGTTTGGGGTTTTGAGAGCTATAGAGTTTAGCTAGGATGAAACATCACAGTATAAGCAACAAAACATTAGGATATATAGGCTTCACCTCCTCATTCTGCTGCTGAACATACCCACAATATGAACTTTCAGAGGCCTCTCTTCCACCCTTCTGGTCTTCTCCTTGAAAGGCTTACAGGTTTGTTGATGCAGTTCCCACACCACTTGTGATCTCCTTAAGCACCACCATTTCACATGCCACAAAGAAGGCACAGTTGAATGGAAAAAATAAAATTCTCTGACAAGCCTATGTAGCATTCAGAAAAAGAACTAAGTTGTTTCCTACTCTCTGAAAAAATTAATGTAACCCTTTAGTGTTCATGGCTTTCCACTTGTTTACTCCAAATGAGGCTGAGAAGTCAGACCAATTTAATAAAAAAAATACACGGGTGAGGGAATACAAGTGTATTTCCGTAATTTGCTCCAGCATATGTTGCCTACTATGAGTGGCTCGTAAGAATCAGGGGTATGAAGAAGGCTTTAGATCTTTTCACAAACTTCCTAGGATACAGCTGCCCTAAAGTGATGAGTCAAGCCACTTCGCTGTATTTTATTTTTACAGTGTTGAGAAAATACCCATCTAGCCAATTTCTTTTTACTGCACACATGCTGTATGTGCGCGTGCACACGATTCCTTTTCAAAATCTCTCTAAAAGTTAAAAACAAACAACAAAAAACTCGGCAGCCAAATACTATGACATCCCAATTAGTAAACACAAAATAGAACGCTTTACAAAAATGAATACAATATCCCATATGCACTCAGCTTCCACACTGTAGTACCCAAGTGAGGAGGCTGCTGTGATGATGTCTGTAGGCAGTTTCTTTTGGCAGACAGCTCCAGCGGAATTGCCACTTTCAATGATTAAGTTATGTATAAGACATGTGTGACCCATTGGATATTTGTGAAGTGACACTCGTGCTTCTGCTCATGCCCTGCTCCGTCCGTCCCCCAGAAGCTGTCCGCCTCAGAGCCTGAGGGCTATTGCGGACTCCCATACTGCTACCTCGGGGTACCCCTTGTATTGGCCCTGAGGGGTGACCCCATGGCTGGGGTCCACCTTGCATTGGGTGGCCCCAAGCTTGTGGTGGGCCACCCATGGGATGACCCCAGTGAGGTGCTGGACCCCCAGCAGGGTTGTGAGACCAACCAGAAGCTCCTGGGTAGCTGTGACTGAATGCTTCAGGGGAGAGATTAGAAAGGACCATGTTACTAAAACCTAGTCTCATACTTTCAGAGTCAAAAGCTTCAATTTCTCTGGCTTGACGCTCCAGTAGGCTTCTTATTCGTTCTGTGCGTTCATTCTGCAAAGCCAACATCTCTTCTTCAATCTGTTAGGGGTTAGAGGAAGGAAGCAAAATGAAAGCTGATTTATTTTTTTTTAATCTAAAAACTAAAGAAGCAGTAGTTACTCAGCTTTGAAGTGAATCATAAAGAAATTCACTCTGGTTATTTCATGGATTTGCATTTAAAAAGCAAAGAAATGTACTGTGGGAATCTCATATAATTTTTTATTATATATTTTTGATTATACTATTACGGTTGTACTGATTTTCCCCCTTTGCCCCCCTCCACCCAGCATACCCCACTCCCTCAGGCAATGCCCCCATCCTTGTTCCTGTCCACAAGTCATGTGGGTAATTTCTTTGGCTAATCTTTCCTATAATGAACTTTACATCCCCATGGCTATTCAGTAACTTAACTACTTGTACTTACAAAAAAATTTTTTTATTTACTTATTTTTAGACAGGGGAAGGGAGGGAAGGAAACATCAGTATGTGGTTGCCTCTCCTGCACCCCCTACTGGAGACCTGGCCCACAACCCAGCCATGTGCCCTGACTGGGAATTCAACTGTGACCCTTTGGTTCACAGGCCTGCACTCGATCCACTGAGCCACACCAGCCAGGGCTCTACTTGTACTTCTTAATCCCCTCATTTTTCATCGATTCTCCCACACCCCCCATCTCTTTATCTTTAACCTTTGGCATTTTAATTATGTGTCTTGGGGTGGGGGCCTCTTTGTGGCCATCTTGCTTGGGACTCTGCTTCCTGGATTTGCGTGTCTATTTCCTTCACCAAATTAGGGAATTTTCCTTTTATTATTTTTTTCAAATAGATTTCCAATTTCTTCTCCTTCTGGCACCCCTATGAAGTGAATGTTGGACTGCTTAAAGTTGTACCACAGGCTGCTTACACTATCCTTGTTCTTTTCTATTCTTTTTTCTTCTTGCTCTTTTGCATGGTTTTTGTTTCCTTATGTTCCAAATCACTGATTTGATTCTCAGCTTCATCCACTCTATTTCAACCATTGTTTCCTTGTAAGTTGTTTTTTATTTCAACCAGTGTATTCTTCACTTCTGACTGGATCTTTTTATGCTGTTAAGGTCCTCACAGAGTTCCTTGAGTATTGTTATAACCTGTGTTTTAAACTCTGAATCTGATAGATTGCTATCTCTATTTCATTTAGCTCTTTTTCTAGTTTTGATATGTCCTTTCATTTGGGCCATGTTTCTTTGTCTCCTGGTTTTGGCAGGCTCCTTGTATTCCTATGTATTAGGTAGAGCTGCTCTGACTTGGTAGTGTGGCCTGCGGCAGTAGCTGTTCTGTAGGGTCCAGAGGCACAGCCTCCTTTATCACCCAAGCTGGGTATTCAAGGTGCACCCTACATGTGGGCTGAGTACAGCCTCCTCTTGGAGTTGAGCCTTGGTTGCTGTTTGCAGATCAATGAGAGGGCTTTACCTGGGCCAGTCAGGATGGCTGTGACCACTTACCACCAACCTCCATACTCTGGAGCATCAGCTATGCAGGGGCACAGTGGTGGTAAAGGTAAAGGTCAGCCCCCACCCATGTTTTGCCCAGGGCTACCCTTCCTGAGATACAAAGCAATCAGAAATGGCTGCTGCTTGTGTTGGGCCTGGAGATTTCTAGGCAAAGCCAAGCTGCGAATCTAGGCTACTAGTTCGGGGCCTGGGGCTCACTGAGGCCAGCAGCTGCTTGCTTGAGAGGATTTATTTATTGATTTATAACATTTTATTTATTTTTAGAGGAGAAGGGAGGGAGAAAGAAAGGGAGAGAAACACCAATGTGTGGTTGCCTCTTGTGGCCCCCACTGGGGACCTGGCCCCCACTGGAGACCTGGCCTGCAACCCAGGCATGTGCCCTCACTGGTAACTGAACCAGTGACATTTTTATTCACAGGCTGATACTCAATCCACTAAGCCACACCAGCCAGGGCTTGCTTGAGAGGATTTAGGAAGCTGTGCAGCAGGAGCCAAGACCAGCCATTCATATGGAAAAGCGGCTTGGGTGGGCCCATAAATTGGTAGGTGCAGAGTCTCTGTAGATCTCCAAGGATGGTCAAACAGTGTTAGCCAGGTTGACAGAATCTCAGATTCAGCTCCAGTCTGTTGTTGGGGGCGAGCCCAGGAAAGGGACAATGGCCTCTGCTTGCTTTGAGGCCAGATACCTCAGCCTCCTCCTGCACACCACTTGTGTTTCTCAAGCTTCTTTCCTGGTGCCGAAGCTCAGAGGGAATGAGTCTGAGTAGGTGAGTCCCTGTGTAGTTTCTTTAAAAGGAACTGCACAAGGCTCTCCAGCAGTTTCTTCGACTGACTCAATCCCAGCTGGTTTTTGCATCCTGAAGTTGTGGGGACGTATCTTTCCGGCACTGGAGCCCTGGGCTGGGTGGCCTGGTGTGGGGCTGGGACTCCTCAAGATACGGCTCCCATTTTTTTATCCAGCACACATGGATGTGGGACCAGCCAGTTCCAGGTCCCTGCCTTCCTACCAGTCTGGATGGATGTGGTTTCTTTACTTCCATAGTTGTCAGACTTCCATTTAACTCGATTTCTGTTGGTTCAGAGCGATGGTTGGTCTATATTTTAGTTGTAGTTTTGATGTGGTTGAATGAAGAGGTGAGCCATGTTTGCCTACACCACCATCTTGACCAGAGTCCTCCAATTTATATTTCTAAAATATGTAAAATCAAGTCCTTAAAAGCAAAGGTAATAACCTCTATTAAAATAATAAATCAAGGTATTATCATCAATGGCTACTAAATCCATTAGGTAAAAAGTTGAATGAAAAAGAAAATGAGTGAGGAGAAACCAGTCTTAGCAGACATACCATAATGTTATTTAATAAGATAAATATGGCATTGGTATAGGAATAGCAAACTAGTAAATTAGAAATAGAATGCAGATCAAAGTTTGTATGCTTTTAATGCAGGACAAAATCAGCAATTAATTCAATGGGAAAAAGATCGATTCTCAGCAAATCACACAGGCACAATTGGCCATCTGTCTGCAAGGAAATAAAAGTGGAACCCTATCACATACCATGTTGCAGATGGACCAAAGTGAAAGCCAAAACCACAAAAACTATAAAGTTTTCATTAAAAAGTTAGAAGACACTATGTACTTAGAAATCAGTGGTTAGGTAGCCATTTAATCAGTTCCAGAAAACTAGGAGGTATTACAAATAAATATAGTTGACTATATATAATTTTTATAAACGTAAAAAAAACCCCATTAAAGTCAACAGATAATAAAAATAGTTGAAGAAACTTTTTATGATCACATCAATAATGCCTGAACCCACTGATCAACATAATATCACTTAAAAGAGGGACAACTAGATGTTATATATCTCTCAATATGATGCAAAAGGAAATATATAGTAACCCTTACAAAAATTTAATCTAAACATGATCATGCCTCTAAATCTACTTACCAGTTTATAATAAATTTGAAGGAGGAATATATAAATAACAACATGAGAATATAATCAGCCATATCTAAAATGCGAGAATACCTATAGAGCAAATGATCCAATGTACAGTTTAAAAAGGGAGTAAGAGCCCTGGCTGGTGGCTCAGTGGATCGAGCACTGGCCTGTGAACTAAGAGGTCACTGGTTCAATTCCCAGTCAGGGAATGTACCTGGGTTGAGAACCAGGTCCCCATTGAGGGAGCAGGAGGCAACTGATTCAAGTTTCTCTCATACATCGATGCTTCTTTTTCTTTCTTCCTCCCTTCCCTTCTCTCTAAAAGTAAATAAAATCTTTAAAAAGTTAAATGTCTCCCTGTGATTCAGATGTTAGAACCTTTATAGTTGTCCCAGAGTTTCCTAAGCCTCTCCTCATTTTTTAAAATTCTGGTTTCTTCATTCTGTTCTGGTTGAATGTTTCTTTCTTTCTTCTGCTCCAAACCATTAATTTGAGCCCCAGTTTCCTTTTCTTCACCATTGGCTCCCTATACATTCTCCTTTATTTCACTTGACATAGTCCTCACTTCTTCCTCTATTTTGTGACCATACTCAACCATTTCTGTGGGCATACAGATTACTAGTGTTTTGAACTCCACATATGATAGGTTGGCTATCTCTCGTTGCTTAGTTCTTCTGGAGTTTTGATCTGTTCTTTCATCTGGACCATATTTCTGTCTCGGTGCACCTGTTACGTTGTAAGGGAAGCCTTAGGAATTCACCAGAGCAGGGCAACCCATGTTGCTGCATTATGGAACTGTATGTGGGGGAGGAGTCCACAGACAGGGAACAATGCCGCTTGCTGGGCTCTCAGCTGGCTTTCAGTTACTTCCTCCGCTATTGACAAGCAAACTGGGCCCTTCGGGTGGGTAGGTTTGTGTATGTTCTAGGACCCTGTGGGTCTCTCCAACAAACTCTCCTGTGAGGCTAGGAGTTTCTCCCGCTGCCTCAGCCTGCACAGGTTTTTACACTCAGAGGTTTTTGAGGCTTTCTTTACCCACACTGGAACCCTGGGTCACATGGTCTGTCTTGCTCCCCAGCTGTTCCTCCTGGTTTGTCCACATGCAAATGTGGGACAACCCAGTCCTCCAGCCAACACTTTGTCCACCTGTTCCTCCAGCCGCCCTGCTGTGCATCCTCTCTGCCTCGCTGCCTGTCTCTGCCCCTCCTATCAGTCTAGATGAATGTTTCTCCTTTAACTCCTTGATTGTCAGACTTCCATACAGTTCAATTTTCTGGCAGTCTGGTTGTTTTTTGTTTTTAAATTTGTTGTTGTTCTTCTTTTGGCCGTGCGAGGACGCAAAGTATTACCTACTTACATTTCTGTCTTGACCAGAACTGTATCAGTTTTATATTCACATTTCACTAGACTTTGTAGAACATGTAGGCTTTGCTTCATATATTGAAATCATTAATTAGCACTGTTTAACTCTGAACCACTAGATGGAGCTAAAAATGCAAATATAATAGTATTAATATTTCCACAACACTATTCCTCAAATACTATAGGGAGTTTTCCTTTTAGTGGTAATCTTGAAGCATAAGAAACAGAACTCTGTATTGTATTTTAAATATGAAAGTTGGAATTAGATTTATGAAATATATACATTAGACAAATTAGGTTTTTCTCAAAATTTATGTTTTCATCTTTGCATCTTGAATGAGAAACACTGATTGAGATAATTTTTAGAGGCAAGTACCTCTCAAGAAGCCAGTATTAAAGACAGATGTGCCAGAGAAATAGTTAACATCTTAATTAGGTGGGCGTTTTAAAGAATATATTCTTATCAGAAGAACTGCAGGAAACAATAGAAAATCCATGAGCTGATAATCACTGACAACTTTTAATAGGCAAGACCATTAACTTAATGGACCAATGGACTTAAGACTATGTCAGCTATTGGAAACTTATGGCTCAGGAATTCTGGAACATACCTTTGAATCATGGATAAAATTGATAATCTACTACTTCTCATAACAAACACCTTTCCTCTTTTTATCACTCAAAATCTTTTGCCCAGTGCCCTTTATCCAACACACAAACACAGCTTAAGTTCCTTAAAGGACAGAAATGAATTTTGTGATTCTAGTTCTATTCTTTAATATATCTGACAAAGAATAAGTTAAAAATGATAAATAAAGGTACATCTAAAAGTAACATTTTCAGCCTGACTTTTCACCAGTGTGGAACTGATTTTATCTTCTATCTTCTAGTAATCTTCCACCAATCTGTACAGTTTCAGGCCCAGGACGTATGAGTAAAGTATATGTTCCTGATCCTTTGTCCCTGCCTCTTCCATGCAATTGCTAAAATAATTTTTCTTCACTCTACAAGTTTTCCTGCAATCTCTTTAGGGAGAGCTACATACATAAAAGAAGTGAGAACATGGAGCCAGAGCTACTCTCTCAGAATTCAATTGTCTTCACATAATCCATATCTTTCCTCTAGCAATTATACTTAATTATAGTCCCTTAATGTTTAGAACTCATTAATTATAAGGTTCATTATTGAATAATACTTTTTTAAAAAGGAAAAAACGACCAAATTAAAAAGGAAATATGATATTGTAAAAACAGTCTAATGCCACCTCTGTCAATATATTTATAAAATGCTTCAGAAGAAAGCAAATACTAGCACAATTACCTTCCTTCTATTACTTATACCTTTTGTTCTAAGAGTGCCCTGCGGAGGGAGACCCTCTGTTCAAGCTCCCGAAGCTCTCGATCATGCTGTGCCTCAGCCTGCATCTTGATTTTGCTCTGATACGCATTCAACAGCTCCAGTTCCTGCTGCAGCTGCATCTTCAAAACCTGGCACTCTGCTTCCTGTGCTTCATCCAAGCGTAGCTGAAAGAAAACAGATACATCCCACCATGAGCTATCTGTTCATGACTTGTGGAAAGAAGTGTGAAAGAAGACAGACTACTCTTTTGTAGGATACATAATTGTATTCTCTTCTACCTTAAACATCTCTGAAAAAGGAAGGCACAGTAACTAACGATGGCATTATGAAGATAAGGCTATCATAAGCTATTTCAAAAATAACCATATTTTTCTTAAGAAAAATTTAGACACTTTATTAAGTGATGTAAGACTCTGAATTTCTTGCTCTAGCCAGGCAGCTCGGTTGGGGAGAGTGTTATCCTGATATGTGAAAGTTTGACCCTGGTCAGGGCACATACAAGAATCAACCAATGAATGCATCAATAAGTGGAAAAACAAACTGATGTCTGTTTCTGTCTCTTTCTCAAATCAATAAAGTAAATTAAAAAAAAAAGACTCTAAATTTCTTCTCTCAAATGGAAATAACTGCAGAACAGGGACAAAGCCAACTACAGCCTATGGGCCAAAAAGCATGCGTGTGTGTGTGCATGTATGTTTAAGTCTATTAGTTAAGAATGGTCTTTGTGTTTTGAAAAGGTTACATTTTAAATGGCTATATACTCAAGTACCCATATAATATCTTCAATTTTGCTTCCTGGCCCACAAAACCTAAGATATCTACTATCTGGCCCTTTTAAAAAATAGTTTACAAAACTTATATAAAAAATATTTTATATTAGCACTCAAATGTGACCATTTGCATTTCCAATATACAGTACTACTTTTTGCCCACTCATTAATAAAGCTGCTGCTCTAATCTTGATAAGCTTGTGAGATATGCACTAAACCTTTGCCTAAGAGGTATCAGCAAAGAGCCTATTTAGAACTTCATGTCTAAATGGACCAATGAGAATTCTGCGTACATCATGACGGCCTCCCAGCAATGTTGACAGCCAGAAGAATATAGAACCACCACTATTTTTCCAAGATGCAGGAGAGCTATCGCTTCCAATTAATATTTTAATTGCTGGGATTTTACTCAAGTGGTAGAAGGATGGGGCTACTAAACTGTTTTGCCTAAATAAAACAAACTCACGGCTTGTGTGGACAGCATTTCATTAATGCTGTGGTCGTACTGCTCAGCCAAGATGGCTAACTTCCGGGTCTGCTCTTCCTTGAGCCGTTTCAGGACAGCTTTGTGCTCACTCTTTGGCGTGGTCTCCAATAGGTGATTTCTTAATGCTTTGTACTGTCTGGTTTGGATTTTGCAGGTGTCCTGAAACTGCTTTTTTATTTGGAGTTCTTTAGACTGGAAAGGAAAAAATACATGTATATAATTTTTAGCACATGGCATTCAGAATACCTTATGCTTACATGAAAACAAAGGCAACTAGAAGAAAGGGAGAGGAAAAACAAAAAGGTGAGATCATCAGGTTGCAGGTACTTTTGCACATGGCTTATGGGTCAAATCACTGAATTCTATACAGTTTAATAACAAAAACTCTAATTTAAATCATTATAATACCAACAACCTCATTTATCACAGGACTTGAAGCAATACTACTTATTACCTTATATACTCAGGTTTCTCTTCAGATCATATAAACCTTTTGCCTTTTACTACTTATTACCTTACTAGTAAGTTTAGCAACTGGAGTAAACATTAAAATTAGTTTTGATTACTGTGTATACTGATGACAGAAAATTAAGTTTCTTCTCATGCAGTTAGTAGATATAAAAGCACAGACAATATTTTATCAGATCTCTAGGGTTGAATGTAAGCATATGTATGCTGTTCTTATCTGAGACACTTTGCTCCAATTTCTTTTAATGACAATCTCAACTCTAACTACATAGTCTATGACAGACCCCATCAAAATACGGTATTAGTAACTAATATTGTTACTATAATTGGTCTTTTCCTTAAGAGAACAAACTAGGTAGATACACTTCATATAATAGTTCAATCTTTAACACTGTAAGCAAAAACTTGAAAGTCAGTTAACTAATCTTTCAAAGGTAAAAAAAAATTATGGGGCAAAGGAAGGAACAAGCATTCTCAGGGTGATGATAAACAGAGATTACATAAACATTTCTGAGATAAAATAATCTGAGTTCAGAGATGTAGAAGTTTTGCTTTTAGTTTTTGGTTAATCACAGTCAGGCATTCTATGAACTCAGATTTTAACAAAATTTAATATGGTAAAATATATTTCTACAAGGTATATTATTGATCAAGCCCATGAGTGAGAAAATATTCATTTACTACACTAAGGCAAAAATCTATAGGTGACATTATTTTACCCAATATAAATACTGTCACATATTAATTGTTTGATATAATGTGCAAGAAATGCATGTATAACCAAAGTAACACCCTTGTCAAGAAGCAGTTTTTGCCCTCCCCCACACTACAACATCAAATACAACCTTCCCATATTTTTTTTTTAAAGATTTTATTTATTTATTTTTTTAGAGAGGGAAGGTGGAGGGGAGAAACATCAATGTGCGGTTGCTGGGAGACATGGCCTGCAACCTAGGCATGCACCCTGACTGGGAATCGAACCTGCGATGCCTGGTTCACAGCCCACGCTCAATCCACTGAGCTACACCAGCCAGGGCAACCTTCCCATATTTTATTCCAACTGAGGCACTAGGTCATACTCACATACCTTTATTCTGTGAAGGGTCAAGAAATGTCTAGCTACAAAGAGAAAATCTTGGTTTGGCTATGCTTAACAGCACTGCTCTTAAATACTGTCCTTGGTTAAAAAAATTCTTCCAAGTTAGCCAGGAATGGAACAATGAAATTCAGACATTCCTTTCTGCCTCTGTGTAACAGCCTCCATTCTTTTAAGTTTTTATTTTTTAAATATTGTACCAAGAAAACTGTGTATCACTAGCCTAATGAGAAAAATAATTCATTGAAAATTTTTAAAAATAACTGACGTATATCACTGAACAAATTGAAGGTATAGAGCGTGATGGTTTGATTTATATATATTGTGAAATGATTACAATAGGTTCAGCTAACATATGAGGTTTGTCTGGAGAAAGTCCAGCCAATGCTAATATAACGAGAATGGTTTGCTCAACATCAATGTAACCTGGCAGCCCAGGAGAGTGGACCAGAATGTGCATGTGTGAACAATGATGACTTCACTGTACTAGTCAGTGGGGGCTATAGACGCCATTTAGTGAGCATGTGTACTGTGTGGCTATCACATTCAAAATGACTGGGTGAGTAGGGCAACAAATCTGCATTAAATTTTGTGTTAAACTTGAACATTTCTCTGCAGAAACTATATGGATGATTCAGAGGGCCACTGCTATGGGCGACTAGTGATTGGCAGCTTGAAAACATGCCTGCTCATGCATCATGTCTCGTGCAGAGTTTTTTGGTGAAATATTAAATCACCAAAGTGACTCAGCCCCCTTTACAGACCATATTTGGCACCCTCTGACTTCTGGTTTTTCCCCAAACTACAACCACCTTTGAAAGGGAAGAGATTTCAGACCATCAATGAGATTCAGGAAAATACGACAGGACAGCTGATGGTGATTGGGAGAACTGTGTGAGGTCCCAAGGTGCCTATTTTGAAGGGGACTGAGGTGTCATTGTCTTTATGTACAATGTTTCTTGTATTTTCTTCAATAAATATCTCTAATTTTTCATACTACACGGCTGGACACCTTCTGGACAGACCTCATACATCTCATTTAGATGCATTTTCAATAAGAACAGAAATACCGATACCAAGAATAAACTATATCCCTCAAGGTTAGACTCAGTGAAAATAAGATGAACATAAGTTACAGTGGTTTCTACTGATATAACACTGACAAAGCACCATTTGGATGGCAGGTGAAAAAACAGGAGAGCAGGCAATAGGTGTTTACCCAAACCATTCTGAAGACAGTACCCCAACCCCCATAAATCCTAGTGAACTCACAGAAGTGTTCAAAGTGAAGTTACTCTAGCCCTTCTTTAAATCTTGGAGCTCTGAGTGGTGTGGCTCACTGGGTTGGGCATTGTCCCACAAACCGAAAGGTTGCCAGTTTGATTCCTAATTCCTGGTCAGGGCACATGCCTGGGTTGCAGGTGAGTCCTGGTTAGGGGTGTGAGAGAGGCAACCAATCGATATTTCTATCACTCATTGATGTTTCTCTCCCTCTCTCTCCAAAAATAAATAAAATCTTAAAAAAAATAAATTAAAAAAAGTTGTAGAGAAAGGTGAAAGAGGCAACTAAATACTCAGGCAAATAAAAACAGGGTAATTGGTGTTAAAATCTAGTCTGTTTTGAGCAAGTAGATAGATGCACAACACTAAGAGGAACTGGGTGATTTTTTTCCTACTAAACTAGCAGAACGATTTCTTTATGGGAATTCTTGAGCTCATTGGTCATCAGAAGGAGGCATTCTATTTGAAGTCTGACTGTGACTGTAAACATTATTTTCTTAATTTCTATATAGCTTCTGTGAAAATCAGCCTAGTGTTTACAAGCTTTCAAACTGGAAAGGCTCCAGCAACAGGAAACAGGAAGGGTTAAATATTGAACAGCTATCCCAGAGAAATGCTGTCATATAAAATTTATGCTATGACTATAAAAACTAATGAGTTTTCAGTTTGGTTTACTTCTGGGCACTGCTAACTTTAAAACCATAATTAATTCCATAGAGATGTTGTTTTAAAAATCTATAGCCAAAAAGTATATACCTCTCCAGTAAAAATACAAAATAAATACGCAAAATCATTATTAGAATTCCAATTTTCCTAAGCAATGACTAAAGAAGGTCAACATAAGCTAGATTGTAAATAATGTTATAATTAGCTGTCTTGAAGACACAGCAAAGTGCAATTTTACTCAGGTTCACAGGAAAGGGTAAAACAGCTTTGATTCTATATTTTGTTCAAGACATCTTGTTTAAATGAAATTGGGTGGGAATTGGGGATACCACTGAGTGTGGTGTAGCTTCAAAGTTTTGACACAAATGACCACCATGAATAAATTGCACTCCAGGACAATTATTCAGTTAAGACCAAGAACAGTTTATAGTTTAATTACCAAATAGTTCTAAAAAGAGGTAAGGTCTTTGAAAACATACTGTGGGACTTGGACCTTACTGGATATAAATAAAAATTTGAGGTGTGCAGATATGTACAGACTGACTGAGGTACTAATGTAGATTCCAGCCTATAAAGTGGGTGGTTTCAGTTTATTAAGATTCATGTGACTGTACTCCTTCAAATATTTATTATAAGTTATAAAACTTGAAAATTTCTTGGAATTGTTAATCTGGCTGATGTTAGAGAAGGGGGTTGGTGGGTCAGGTAGCTGGAGAGACAAGGTGGGAAATTAACTTTATATAATACACTACACTTTGGTTATCTTTCAAATTTCCTACCACACAAATGAATTCCTCTTTTCAAAGTAAATACAAGTACAAAACGTAAAGTTCTGTGATGATTTCACTATTCCTTTTCAGATAAGCACAGACACGGAAGGGAGAGGCATTTCTCGTTCACTGGCATCTGTGTTGATTAGGAACTTACTGTCTTTTTTGGATACAAATCACATTTAGAGCAAATAAGATTCCAAAACTGACAGAGAGAAGCCCACAGGTTAACATGTTGACATGTAATATCAGAAATGAACATTTGGGTACATTTAAAGTAAGAATTTTGATTCTCATTTACGGAACTTAACAGTTACAAGTTTTGGCTATTTTTTGGTACTTGGTGAGAAATACATAAAAGTATGTAGCTACATGCAGCTACAGACACTCGAAATTAAAACTAACCAAACATGCTCAAAATGAACATATTATTCACTTTCTTTATGACAGACATCTGTCTTAGACTGTTACTGTTTACGTGGATGCCTTTTATCTCTTTTCCCTGTCAAGAAGCTTAGGCTAAAGGTACCTTCAGGCTCTTAGGCTGCTGTCGAACCTCCATGACATGCTTGCGCCTTAGTTCTCGTTCTCTTCGCTTATTATATTCCAGCTGGTTAGTGAGCTCAGTTTGATGCTGCAATCTGATCAACTCACAGCGCATCTTCTGAATTGTGTTGAGGTGACGGAACTCCAGTTCTTGCATGGACTCATGCTGTCGCAGTAGCATGGCATGCTCTAAATCCTTTTGGGTCTGCCTTTTATTTAACTCCTAATCCGTAAAGCAAAGACAAAAAGTATAATTTAACGCTGTGTAATACCAGGAAAACATCGTAAGAAACAGAATAACCAGGAAAGAGATGCAAAAATCTGGTTCAATAATGGCTGCATAGGAACACACACATGCGCACACACAATGTAGGAGTCAAACTTGTCCCTTTTGCCTCTGCAAACCCCTTCTCCAAAGGCCAACAGTTTGCTGTAAATGTTTCCCAGCCTTTCTCCCCACACTTATCATGACATGTCTATTAAAGAAAAACATCTAGTTTTAAAAACTGAATAGTAATTATACACTATAGGCATATAATATGCTTTCTTCACCTAACAATATAATGGACATATATATGGATCAGATCAGCACATACAGATCTTTTTTTTATTGTAATAGATGGGTAATTAATTAGTAGCACAAATTTCCTTATTCTATTCATTTATTATTCATTAACACTATTTTATGCAATAAGCTTAAGACATATCAAACCTATCTGAAGAAGCTTAATGTCTTTCCTTCTTCCTTTCTTTCTTTTATTAATTGTTTCTTTTTTTTTTTTTTTTAAGATTTTTTATTTATTTACTTTTTTAGAGAGGGAAGGGAAGGAGAGAGAGAGAGAGAGAGAGAGAGAAACATCAATGTGCGGTTGCTGGGAGACATGGCCTGCAACCTAGGCATGTGCCCTGACTGGGAATCGAACCTGCGATGCCTGGTTCGCAGCCCGCGCTCAATCCACTGAGCTACACCAGCCAGGGCTTATTAATTGTTTCTTAATTTTGTATTTCAAGAGGGCTCCCCGTCCTTAGGTTAGTTATTTAGACTCTGCTTCAGTTTCATCACTTCTCAAGACAGAGATAATATACACCTAGTTCACAGATCTGAGGATGAAATGGGCTTGTAAGTGGAAAGTTCTCAGAATAATATCTAGCATAATGCTCAATAAATGTTATTATTCTTTCTTTCAGATTAAAAAGAACAAGTACAACACGCACACAATGTAGACATCAAACTCGTTCCTTTTCCTCTGTACATCCTTTTTCCAGAGGCCAACAGTTTGTTCCAAACGTTTCCCAATCTTCCCCATTGTCGAGACATATTATAGAAAAATATAGTTTTAAAAATTGAGTAAGAATATACACTATAGGCATGTAATGTGCTTTCTTCACTTAACAATATAAATGGACATATATCCAGATCAGATACTACATACTGATCTCTTTTTTTTTAAAGTTTCATTGTAAGCTTCTGTTTTACAATATCATAATTTTTCTATTTTTTGCTTTATAAACAAATTTTCAATAAATATATATACATGATGCATCAAATAACCATGTTATTATTTATTTAGGATTTCTAGAAATGGATTTGATGCATTAAGTATGAGGGGGGACCCCCAAAACCCAGTATTTATCGAAAACTGTGTATTTATTCTTACACATTTAAATTTCAGTCACCTTCAAAGTACTCTTCATTTGATGCAATACACCTATAGAGACTTTTTCCCCGCTGCTCAGAACAGTTTTTAAACTTGTCAATATTGATGCCTTTTAGTATTTCTGCTGTTTTTTGTTTCACCACTTCATATCAGTAAAAAGTTTCCCTTGAGGACTTTTCATTCAGGGAAACAACAAAAAATGTTCCACAGGGGTGAGATCTGGTGAATAGGGAGGGTGGGGCACGAGGGTCATGCCGTTTTTGGTCAAAAACTGTTGAACACGCAGCACAGTGTGGGCAGGTGCCCCCATAAATCCCCCATCATGAAGTGGGCAAGGGCACTGAAAGTCTTCAAAAACATTCACTGAAGCCAAACGCAGCCTCTCACAACAATGCCAGATGGTACACTGATACAGATGGGTTCCTACAACACTCACCTAAGCAGGAGAATCCTGTACAAGGAGCCCACCCTCCAGAAGATAATTCCATTTTTTGGGGGGTCCCCCTCTTATATATATGAATATTACATTTTGAAAGCTATTTAAAATTATGTTCTAAAAGGCTAGTTATCAATTTAAACTTCTACCAGTACTGCCCATTTCCCTATGCCATTACTCAGACTCAATGTTATCAATCTTTTAAGCTGTGCTTATCTAATAGATGCCACTGTTTTAATATGCCTTTATTTAATTATTAGTGAATTTGAACAATTTTGCTATATTTGAAGTTTATTTTAAGCCACTCTTGGAAATAAATTAATCCATGCTTACAAGTACCCCAGATAATGAGAACAATTGTTTTCATTGTATAAGAATTTCAACATCTGCCTAATTAAAAATTACACGATTATTAAATGTATTAGTTTTTTCCCTCAGTGGCTGCATGAAGATAGGCTGCCATCACGAACAGTAGTAACACAGTCGACCAACAGACTACTTCCGCAGAGACAAATGTTCACTGACGTCTTTTACCCTGAGAAGGCAACAACACCTAAGACAGACATTCAGGAAAAGCTAGCCAAAATGTATAAGACCACACCAGACATCATCTTTGTGTCTGGACTCAGAACCGATTTTGGCTTTGGCATAATTTATGATTTAATGATGATTCCTTGGATTACACCAAGAAAAATGAACTCTGACCACAGATTTCCAAGATACGGCCTACCTGAGAAGACGACCTCAGGAAAAAAGAGAAAGCAATGCAAAGACAGGATGAAGAAAGTCAGGGGAACTGTAAAGGCCAATCAATGTTGGTGTTGGCAAAAGGTGAGCTGGAGATCGGCAACAGAAGAAGTAGAGATTATTTAGTGACTTTATCTGTGGTAATTGTACAGATTTTTCATGAGAGGATTAATAAACTAAGAACTTTTATGTGAAAATAAAGTTAAATGGTAACACACACTTCATGGCATCCATTGCAGATCAAAAGGCATAACTTGTCCAATTTTCTCATATTTAAAAATTAATACTTCTTTTATTCATGGATTTCATATTTATTAAATGTCTACTATGGGCCAGACACTGAGCCTATAAAGACCTGAACAAAATCTGTGACTTTATATAATTTCCATTCTAGTTGGGGAGACTTCCTTCAAAAAATTACATGTATGTAAGAGAGAGAAGTACAAAGAAGAATATTTAAAGGAGAGAGAATTTTGTGATCAGGAAAGGCATTTCTGAGGAGGTGACATCTGAAGAGAGATTTGAAGGGAGGGAGAAAGCAAGTCACATGAATACCAGGAGAAGAAGGACTGAGGCAGAGGGACACACCAGTGCAAAGGCCCTGAGGGTGGGATGTAACTGATGTATTTTCAGGAAAGATCCTGATTTCACACCATTCACACATACCTCCCTGACAAGATCCTGTTCTAAGTTATGGCGTCCAAGTAACATTCTTCTCTTGAAGCGACGGCACTCCAGCTCTAGGTATTGTCTCTGACGTCGAAGAAGATTAGCCTCTTCTTCTGCTTGGAAATGCTGTATATTCTCCTTCTGCTTTGAAAGCCACTCCTGTTTTTCTTTTTTGGGAGTGCTCTGGTTTTCATTCAGCTCCTAGCAACATAAAAAACAACTAAGTTAAGAATACATAAAAATTAACTATATGAATGAACCATTTGGTATCTGGTAAATTAAAAAAAAAGTATTTTTATCTATGTCCTCTCTAATGCTCAGGCAAGGCAATGAATGACCTTAAGGAGGCAGGTCATATTCTTCTTTTCCTTGAGTTACCCAAGAAGTAGGACAGGAAAAGAGAAATGTACACCAGAAAGGATGTATATCCTTTTAACTTGGCATGGCTACATTTATGATGGTTTCTAGCTTCAAGAAGCACAAAATAACTGGTAAATGAAGTAAGACATGCCTTTCTTTAAATCCTTCCTGAGACAGAAGGAGTGCTTTCAGATAAAAATCATATGCTAATTAAAATAATGGTTAAAATGTACTTATGTTTCACTTTTTGGTTTTTGACAACATAAATACTAAGTTTTTGGCAAAATTATGGATGGACTCAATCTAAGAGAATTGGTAATTAAATAGAAAATCAATAAAACTATGGGACAATAGAGATCTTCTTTATGAATGGTATTTAATATTCAGCATAAATAACTACTGAGCAAACAAAAACAATGTTGTTCTACAGCATTTTAAATATCACCTCACAAACTACCTAAATGACAATGCATTTTATTGGACAAGATGAGAGCCCTGACAGCACACTCAATGCGGCACCCCCTAGAATGCTGATGAATACCAGTACATTTTCAACCTAAAAAGCATCACCACTGTGAGGAATATAAATGATAAATCAACCACCTTTCCTAGGCATAAAATGGTTTTTCACAGACTACTAACCTTATGGTCTTTCCCCTCTTATTAAAAAACAACAACAATTCTTTATAACTTTAGTTTGTAAGATACTCAAACACATAAAGATAAAAAGCACATAAATTAGGAGCTCTCAGCATAGGGGTACATGTGTGTGCACACAGTGGGAGGAGACAGGGATAACACTGGCATATACATGCAGAATTACCTGGGTAGTTTTTAAAAAACTTCTGTCAGGGAACTTCCCTACCAAGACTCTATGTCCCTTCCTCTAAACAGAGAATTATTATTCTAAGTAAACATATACAAATTTTACTTCCTAAACAAAATAAAGTTATTAGTAGGACTGTAAATTATATTACTAAAGAATTATCTATACCAGTGCACCCATAAAACTAAAATTTCATTTCACGGGGAAGCAAAACTGTAGAACCACATTTTACCGGATATTTACTGAAGTGAACCCTATTTACAATCTTTTCAAACCCATGTTCCAGTATGTTTGGCTTCTGCATTATAATCATAGGAACATGTTGTAGGTTATACCCTCTAAATTTTGTCAAAGTTCACTTGGCCAGGTATACACAGCAAGTCTTTGTGCCACCAATATGTACATAATAAGACTTATATATGTGATTATAAAGCAAATTCCTATACACATGAAAACATTAATATCAAAGAGGTGACTGTTATTTTGTCAAGATCAATTTATCAGTGTGCTAATAATTGCTTTCATGGGCTAAAAATTTTAGTCTGTGAGAGTGGATTATAAACTGAGATATATCATTTTTGTCCTGAACACAATCCTGAGTAATTATACCTTTTCAGAAATTGCCTTGGAACAATTAAGGCTTTTCAAAGTTAGACTACGTCTGCTTTTAAAAGAGGTTCAAAAAAGTAGCTCATAAAGGGCAAATGAATATGAAATCATGTAGCCATAAAGAAATAATCAACATATTCTGCTATTAAAGAAAATGTGATAAGCAAATAGGCCATTATCCTTACACTATGTTAAAACTGGAATAAGAACAAATTACTGTAATCTTCTGAGCCAAAAGTAAGAAAAAATAAGGTATGGTTTATTTTAAAGATAATATAACTTTTTTACATCTCAAATATTTTTATTTCTAGTGAGTCAGTACTTAAAAAGTGGATAGGAAAGCTATTAGAAATAAAATAATGTTTGCCCTGGCTGGCGTAGCTCAGTGGATTGAGCGAGGGCTGCAAACCAAAGCACTGCAAGTTCGATTCCCAGTCAGGGCACATGCCTGGGTTGCAGGCCATGGCCCCCAGCAACCGCACACTGATGTTTCTCTCTCTCTCTCTCTCCCTCCCTTCTGTCTCTAAAAATAAATAAATAAAATCTTAAAAAAAAAAAGAAATAAAATAATGTATATTTTCAGGAGATGATTCCTTTTAGATACTACTGAGAACTGAGGACTCTTAGTCCACTGACAAATAACTGATCACAATCAATGTTTTCATTCAAACTAATATACATTTAGTGACTACAAACAACAAAAGAAAAATTTATCCTGTATAGGGAATATAGTCAATAACATTTTAATAACTATATATGGTGTCAGGTGAGCACTAGACTTATTGGGGAGATCATAAGTTATTTAAATGTCTAACCACTATGCTGTATATCTGAAACTAATATAATATTGAATGTCAACTGTAATTGAAGAAAAAACTAAACAAAAAGAAAAATTTATCCTAATGATTCTATAAGTTGATTAGCATTGGGTATTATTAATAATCAGATAACTGGCTTGAAAATTTTTATAAAATAAGTACCTCCTTAAGTTGTTCTTTTCGAAGTTTATATTCTCTTTTCTGGGACTCCAAAAAGCTATTCAGTTCTTTCTTCTGTTGGGCCTGAATATGTTGCTGAAATTTTTTCTCCTCATTGGCCATCACTTTAGCCTATAAGAAATTTTAAAAAATGGATCAAATTAGTTAAGTAGATTCAAAGTAGCAGTTTAACACACATCACCAAAGATACCTTTGTTCCCCCAAGAACATAAAATCAGTATAAGCATCACCAAAATAAAAACTCCCAAATAATTATTAATAAGTATTATTCAGATCTTTTATTATACGAATTTTAGAGAACCAGTAAAGTAAAATTCACCTTTAAAATACTGTTCTCTTAGAGTCAAAAGTTCCCACTATTTTTTCATTTAACAGGACTATACCCTCCCCACATTGAAACAAAACAAATATATACTTACCTAAAAATATAACTAAATCATGACCTTTTATCTAGATTTACTTGTATATTAAATAATATAATATACATTTTCAAATAAAACACCTTCAATTTATATAATTTAGTTTTGCTTATATATGTAATATATACCCATTGTAGAATATTTAGGGAATAGAGAAAAACACAAAGAAGAAAAATCTTACATGATTTCAGCACCCAGATATACCCAATATAAATATTTCGGTGCAAACCCTTCCTAATTTTTTCATGTATCTATATAGCTTAAACAAATTTGTAATCATATTGCACATTTTGTGTCACGAATTGTTTTCCTAAATATGTTTCTTTTTAAAAAATTTTTTTATTTATTGATTTGAGAGAGTGAGAGAGAGAGAGAGTGGTCATTTGTTGTTCTACCCATTCATGCATTTATTAGTTGATTCTTGCATGTGCCCTGACTGGGACCAAACTCAAACTCACAACCCTGGGGTATCAGGATACTGCTCTAATTAACTGAGCTACCAGGTCAGGGCAATAGATTAGTTTCTACCTCAAGTTATTAAAAATACTACCCAAAGACCAAAAGAATTCTAAATATCTGTACATTCTTTCATCAAATTATTTCAAAATCAACTATTTATTTACACCATAAATTATTTTGCTAACTTCTCTACTATTGTGAGAGAATGGCTTTTCTTTTTTGGAGGGAAAAGGTGAACAGGGTAACTACGATAATGCCTCAATGTGAAGTAGCCAGACATATTTGATGATTTTGTGTGAATTTACTGAGAAGTTTTCACTTTACTTGAAAAATGTGACTCTCAAAATAAAACGAAACAGATGGGATACAAAAAACAGAAAAGTTTCACGTGATAAGACTCCTTAAAAATATACCATTATCATATGGTACAATGATATTTATAAATAAAATAGACTAAATCTTTATCTTAATTTGTAACCTCTAACAAGTTCCCTGTATATTATAACAACCTTTAACTATACTGACATAAAAATCCTGCTATAAATTTTAAAAAGTTTTAAAAAAATACACAGAGAAGAGAATCATGAATGATTTTTTTGAGACCTAAATCTCCTATTGATGGGTGATTTATCAAACTCAATAACCAGGGGATGCAAGGCCTAGAATATTAAAGGACTTACTACTGTGACACTATAAAACTATCAAATGTCAGGAAATGATACCATCTTCATTGGTTCCCAGACTCAGTACTTTTTAAATTTTTTTAAATTATTTATTTATTTTTAGAGAGAGAAGAAGTGAGGGAGAAAGAGAGAGAGAGAAATATTAATGTTTGGTTGCCTCTTGCATGTCCCTGACTGGGAATGGAACCGGCAACCCTTAAGAACTTGGTATTATACACGTTATATAAATGTTTCTCCCTTTCCCCAATTGGTTTGCTTGGTTCTGGAGAACAGATGTCCTAACATCAAAATGCTATTTTGGTTAATTCTGAGGTGATCAAAAGCTAGAATAAATAACAATACTGAATCAGCCACCTCTTTTTCCATAGCGGCCTGGTGTTTTTTGATAAGCTTCTCCATTTCTGCAGCAAAATTGTTACGCTGAGTTTCAAGATCTTTGTCTAATCTGAGGCGATGTTCATCCATCTCAGCCTTTAGCTTATTTTCCAGAGTCATCAGCTGCTTTTGATGCTGCCGCCTCATTCTCTTATAGCCAGACATCTGTTCTCTAAGCTCAGAGTCCTGCTCATGTTCTTGCATTTGCCTTGTAACCTAGAAGAAAAGAACAAAATAAAGTAAAACATTTTTCTTTCAAAGACATTTTAAACCATTCAACTATTAAGTAGGCAATTAATATACTAGATCTCAGCTAGCACTTTCCAGATGAATCTCCAGCAGGTCTTCTAAACAAATAGACAAGCTGGTTCTAAAATATATATGAGAATGCAAAGGACCCAGAATAGCCAAAACAATCTTGAGGGGCAAACAAGTTGAAAGACATACACTTCTGTAATCTAAATGGTGTGGTTTTAAGAATAGGTTCACTAGATCAAAGGAACAGAATATAATTCAGAAACAGACCTGTACATATTCAATTGATTTCTATCAAATAGCCAAGGTAATTCAAACAGGAAAGAAAAGCATTTTTAAACAAATCCTGCTAAAGCCCTGGCTGGCGTAGCTCAGTGGATTGAGCGCGGGCTGCGAACCAGGCATCGCAGGTTCGATTCCCAGTCAGGGCACAGGCCTAGGTTGCAGGCCATGTCCCCCAGCAACTGCACACTGATGTTTCTCTCTCTCTCTCTCTCTCTCTCTCTCTCTCTCTCTCTCTCTCTCTCTCTCTCTCTCCCTTCCCTCTCTAAAAATAAATAAATAAAATCTTAAAAAAAAAAAAACAACTCCTGCTAAAACAACTGATTCTCTGCATTAAAAAAACAAAACTTTGACTCATCTATCACTCTACGTGAAAAAATTTGAAAAGAATTATTTAACCTAAACATAAAATCCAGAATCATAAAGCAGAAGAAACAGAGAATATCTTCATGACCTTGGGGTAGACAAATATTTCTTGGGTATACAAAAATCACAGAGTATAAAGGGAAAAAAGTATTAACTGGATTTTTTAATCGAGGTGAAACTCACATAATATAACATTAATCATTTTAAAGTGAACAACTCAGCAGCATTTAGTACATTCATAATTTTATGCAACCACCACCTCTATCTAGTTACAAAATATTTTTATCACCTGAGAAGGAACCCTTTATCTGCTATATGGTTGCTCCCTATTCTTCCCTTCTGGTAACCACCAATCTGTTTTCTGTCTCTGGATTTATCTATTCTGGGTCTCTATTCTGGATATTTCATATAAATAGAATCATATAGTATGGGACCTTTGTGGCTGGCTTCTTTCATTTAGCATGTTTTCAAGTTTCATCCATGTTGTATAGCATGTATCAGTACTTCATTCCTTTTTATAGCTAAGTAATATTCCATTGTATGCATATATCATGATTTGTTTATCCATTCATGAATTATGGATATTTGTGTTGTTTCTGCTTTTTGGCTATTGTGAACAATGCTACTATGAGCCTGTGTGTACATGTACTTGTTTGAATACCTATTTTCAATTTTGGGGGGTATTTACCTTGGAGTAGAATTGCTGGGTCATGTGGTAATTCTATTTTTAACTTTTTGAGGAATAATCAACTATTTCCACAGGAGCCACACCATTCTACATTCCTACTAGCAGTGTATAGGAGTTCTAATTTCTCTGTATGTTCTCCAACACTTCTTATTTTCTGTTTTTTTCTTTTTCTTTTTAATAGCCATTCTAGTGGGTGTGAGGCGGTACCTCATTGTGGTTTTGACTTGCATTTCCCTAATTAAAACTGATGTTGAGCACCTTTTCATGTGCTTGTTGGCCATTTGTGCATCTTCTTTGGATAAATGTCTCTTCAAGTCTTTTACCTATATTTTAACTGGGTTGTTTAAACTGGATTTTAAAACAAACAAAAAAAATTTTTTTCATTTCTAATTTAGATAACAGTAAAAAAAGAATAGTTAAATCACAGATGGAGAAAAAAATTGCATGATCTATATGAGATATAGAACTCGTATTCAGACTATATAAAGAACTCTTACAAAGCAATATAAAAGGATGAGTATCTGAACAAGAAATCAGGCAAAAGACTCAAACAAACACTTCACTAAAGAAAGTACATGAACCGACAATAAGCACATTAAAGGCTGATTTCAGCATATCTTTAGTCAGAAAGAAATGGAAAAAAAAAACCACTATGAGATTCCATTTGACACCCATCAGAATGGCTATAATAAAAAGAACTGACAATGCCAAACGCTGAAGAGGATGTGGACCAACTGGTACTCTTATACATCATCGCTAATGGACAAGTCAAATGGTACAACCATTTGGGAAAAACGTTTGGCATTGTCTTACAAAGGAAAACATACATATACCTTATGAACCTGCTATTTTACAATTTGGTATTTACCAAAAAGAAATGAAAACATCACAGTCACATAAAGACTTGTGCAAGAATATTTCTAGCAACCTATGTGTAATAGCTCAAAATGAGATTTAAACCAAATTCTCAAAAAAAGGAATGAATAAAAAATAGTATATCCATACAATGGAAAACTATTTATAGTAATAAAAAAGACTGAACACAACAACATAGATGAATCTTAAAAACATTACGCTGAGCAAAACAAGCTCAACATAAAAGAGTACATTCTGTGTGATTTCATTCATAGACATTCTGAAAACAGTTAAACCTGACAATAGTGAAGAAACAGAAAGTGGTGGTCATTAAAATGGGGAACTGACTAAAGAGAGATATAAAGGGAACTTTCTGGTATTCTATGAAATTTTACACAGCTTGCTTTTGTAGGTGATGGTTAACATAGGTATGTACTATTGTAAAAACTCTTCAAACCGAATAAATACCTAAGATCTTTGCATTTCATTGTATGAAAAAAAATCCAAGGCAAAAGAAGACTGAATTGTGGCATCTGGTAAATATACTGAATAAATATATTAAACAATATAGCTATGCTTATCTTTCTATATTACTCTACATACTCTGAGTTTTAATTTGAAATAAATGGAATCATTAAGTTTAAGGATATGGATCTTAAGTTTTCTAAATCTGTAACTTAAGTTTTTAAAATTAATTTGAAGGAGCCAAATTTTGGGACAAGAGACTTGCCGAAGAAACATTTAATATATGCCAAGTCACAAAGACGTTTCCCCACAAACTGGCCCCATCCTAGGTATTTACTAAAATAGTCATGAAAAAAATTAAGCAACTTTGCCACTTGCTCTGTTCAGAGAGTTATTTGATGTTGCAGAATAGTGGGGATGACATGAATTATGATCAGAGATGGTGTTCTTGACCCCACATGTTGTACAGATTCAAGGATCACAGCATGGGATTCATAAAATCTGCCTATGTAGCTGATAATTCAGATAACTCCCATATCTTTTTTCTTTCTATCGTATGTTCCAGTAGCCTATATTTCCTATAATTTTTAATATAATTTTTCTATCCTTAGAATCCGTATTATGTTTTGGTTCTACTTAGCTGACTTATCAGGATTATAGGTATTCCATTAAAAAAGCCCAAGTGTCCAACAGTTGATGAGTGGGTAAAAAAACCCATGGCACATTTACACAAAGGAATACTACTTGGCTATATTTAAAAAAAAAAAATTAAAAAAAAAAAAAGGAAATCTTACCCTTTGCAACAACATGGATGAACCTAGAGAGCATTATGCTATGTGAAATAAGCCAGTCAGAGAAAGACAAGTACCATATGATTTCACTCATATGTGGAATCTAATGAACAAAATGAATTAATAAGCAAAATGGAGATACACCCATAGACAGAAAGCAGGCTGACAGCTGCTGGGGATAGGCTGCGGTTAAGCAACAAAGAGAGAGACAGAAAAAACTCCTGGACTTGAACAACAGTGTGGTGACGGCAGTGGGTGAGGGGTTGGCAGGGAGGTGGGGGAGGTAGAGGAGGGTATGGGGGAATAAATGCTGACGGAAGGAGACCTGACCTGGGGTGGTAAACACACCATACACTGTACAGATGATGTGTTGTAGAACTGTGCATATGAAACCTGTATAATTTTGTTAACCAGTGTCAACCTAATAAATATAATAAAAAAGGAAATAAAGGCTATAAACCAATTAGAGAAATGAAAAGTATAGTTAAAAATAAGCAAAATGTCTTAAAGCCTGAAAAATATAATCATTTGGCAAATACATAAATAAATCAATGTTCCTGAAATGAACAAATAATCCATTTTTTATTGTTATTTGGGAAGTCAGAAGAATTACGTTTTGAGTATATCAAATTGGATTGCCTGACATTTCCCAAACATTCTCCTTCATTTTGATTAGCCTCAGTATTTCCTATTGTTAATGCTTGTTTTTTCCTTCAATGATTAAAACCAAAAGATATGTATTTTAGAGAGCAGGAGAAAGAGGGAAACACTGATTGGCTGCCTTTCTCACGCCCCTGAGCAGGATAGACAAACAACCCATGTATGCGCCCTGACCAGGAATCAAACCACTATCTTTCAATTCAAAGGATGACACCCAACCCACTGAGTCACAGCAGTCAGGGCCTACTGTTAATTCTTATGTGAAAATAACATTTCTCCTTTCCCTTGAGCCTAGAACTAACTACTTAAGGCTCAAACAATTTTTATAAATACTTCCTTTATGCCCTGAATTAAAAGTAATTTGAATTCCTATTTAGTATCTTATAGGTCTCTTCAGCATTTAATATATTCTAATATACTAGTTATTTATGTACATGTTTTGAAGATTAAATATTAAAGTCTCTGAGTGTTTTGTATAATCTTTCTCATAACAGACATGGAAAAAGTGAATGATTTTTTACAAAATAAACCTCAAATACACAACGTTATATTTGGGTATAGATGCCAAGATCTAACATGAAAAATATACTTCTACTTCAGGGGAAGTACCTACCAGTGACGCTGTCCGTATAGTAGCAAAGTGCTCTCGATTACGATAGTGTGATTTATGACGGGACACTTGCGGGGGAGACTGGGGATCTGATGCTCTTGTTCTGGGATCTCCCTCTTCTCTGTAATTTTCTTCCTCCTAGACAAAGAAAGAGACAACACTATCTGAGGTGAACCAGTTTGTCTGAACTTTCAAGAAAATTAGTTTAAAGACAACTTGATCAACAAACCTCAAAAGCCATAATTTTAAAAGCAAAAACAAACAAAAATGTGGAATGCTGATATTTTATTTACAATATAATTAGAATCAGGAGACACTATTTCTTCAGTGTATGAAATAGCACATCGAGTCACAATAAGGAAATGTATAAGCCTAGATTTATATCCTACTCATTACATGAGAAATTGAAAAGTTTTAATATGGCTTGAAAATAAAGAAAATGAAACACGCAGCAGGCAGTATTTTAACACGGCAGTAATAAAATTAATTACTCTAATGCTCTTGGGTTTTAGAAGCAAAAATATAGCTTAAAAATATCTTACTTTTGTCATATGTCCAAGTAATAGAAAAATGGTTATAAATTGATGCCATTCCTTATATATCACTTTGGTTCATTAACTAAAGAGAAATAAACTGAAATAGCAACCAACTAATTGTGGGACTAATCTTTTATATCACTGATTCTCTTACTAAGAATATCAAAATTAAACATGATTTTGCTCTAACACTACTACTTATCTAATAATCCTTAAGAACTTTCTAAAATTTTTAAAAACTTAACATAATTTCCCATTTTAACTATTTTTAAGTATACAATGCAGTGGCATTAATTATATTCTCAATGTTGTGCAACATTGCCACTATATGCAAAACTTTTTTATTACCCCAATTGAAAACTCTGTATCCATTAACAAAAGTTCTCAATTTCATCCTCTATTCAAGTCTCTGGTAACCTCTAATCTACTTTCTATCACTATTTCACATAAGTGGAATTACACAGTATTTGTCTTTTTGCATCTGGGTTATATCACTTGACATAATGTTTTTAAGATTCACTTGAGGTAGCATGTATCAGCATTTCATTCCTTTTCATGAATAATCAGATGTATATACCTCATTTTGTTTATCCATTCACTTGTTGCTGGACAACTGTGTTGGTGCCAATTTTTGGCTAACATGCCTACTAACATTTTTGGTAATACCTACAGAAAGCTGTATAGTTAAAAAGGAAGAATTCTTATTAGTTGCTAAAAGGAACTATTGACCTTCAAATATTTCCAAGAAAATGTAAAATTATGGACTTGAAAATACAAAGAATAATGTAGCAAACACCCCTAAACTTGTGACACCCAGACTTTATAATTTTCTACAACTACACTCAGTTTTATTTTAAAGCTGTAAACAAGGATAACACAAAAGCTATTTTTGATCATCCTAACTATTTTTCCTGCTCCTGGAAGGCAGCTATTGTCATTAATTTCATGTGTATACTTAGTAGTTTAAATTATTTTATTTTCTATCTAAGTAACTTCAAATAATACATGTTATATTTCTGTATTTCTTTCTTCTAAGATTTAAAAAATATTCTTTTGGAGTTCTCAAAACATTAGTTTCCTAAATGCAGGTCTTAAATTGGGAATTAACAAGACTATTGTTCCAAATTTCTGAAACATCAAAAACAAAAAACAAGACAAAACACCAAACCCTACAACCAACCAAACAACAACAAAAAAACCAAAACCAAAAAAAAAAAAAAACACACAACCCCAAACAACAGAAAACTTCTCTTAAACTAATCAGATAAAGAAAATTATTTACCAAAGTTCAATTCTGTCACTGAAACCCCAATACTCACAGGCTTTAAGTGGATGACAGAACTGTTGGACATCACTGTGTGGTCCCCCTCCATCATGTCCAGCTCGCTCTTGTCGTCCGAGGCGTCTGGAAGACTGTTAACACTGCTGCTTTGGCTGCTGGCACTGATGGACATACTGGGAATAGACTGATTACTTCCAACACTATTCACGGTTCCTGTCCGTCCAACACAATGATCTTGTTCCTAAGGGAAAAGAGCATTAGGTTCAAATATCTGTATTTCTTTTGAATTCTTGAGTACAATTACCTAGCGCACTGCTCGGCACACAGTCTTTAGAAAGTCACAGGTCTATCATGAGAAACTCTCTTTATTTGTTAAGACCACGAAGTTTACCAACTATTACTTGACAATAAACAAATAAAAATGACTAATAAGTCATTTATTTAGTTATTTAGTTAGTCATTTATTTAGTTTTGTTATTTATTTATCATAAATAACAAAAAAACAACCATGCAAAAAGGTATGGTTATCAGTTCTGGGTTATTTCCAATGTGTAGCATTTTTTGAAATCCATTTTTACCATATATCTCATGGGCTATCTATCTGTAGAGGTTCTGCTCATTTCTCAATAGTTCCCATGGTTAAAACAAGCCCCAGCCTTTTAAAAAATCCTGTAAACAACCCCTTTTAGTTATTTTTTATTAAAGTCTTTTATAAGTTTATTTTTCTTTCTTCCTCATAATATAGTCTCTAGCCTATCCTCTACCACCAAATAATTAACATTAATTCCTATCTATTTTTGTGTGGATTGTAAAATACATGTTACTTATATATTTAATCACAATCATGAAACTGCTTTTCTGAAGTTACCAGGTTAAGAAATGGTACCTGGGCACTAACATTATAGCAGTCTCATCATATCAAAATTCTGTAAGATATGCAGAATTTAATTAATATATAGACACATGGTATGTATCTCACTCTATACATATACATACCAGTGTGTGTGTATATATATATGAACTTATATATACATATATATGAACTTGTATCCGTAGCCTATCAGAGACACTACATTAGAACTACAGATTTAACTACATTAGTTTTAATAATTTCACAACTTTGCTAAAAGATTTCCTATATTTAAAATAGTCCAACAATTTTCTAATGATTATTATAAGAATAAAACAAAATAAACCCAAAACTACAGTGAGAAAGTATTGTATTTTATAGTTCATTAATTATGCAGTGCTATTAAAAAGAGTAACTACTGCTTCTGGTGTCAATGCAAAGTGATCTCTTTCATCGGCAAGCAATATGAAAGAATGAAAGCTCTGGAATTCAGATAGGAGCAAAGAAGAAAACTGAAAATATGAAGAGTGACAGATCTACAAATAAGCTATATATTTCCCTGTGAGGAGGTTCTTTAGCATTTCTATTGCAAATTTGTACTTCCATTTTCCCCTAAAAGGCAATAGGGAAAGAATGTGGCCTTGAGAGTGAGTGATACATGAATTTGACCCCACATGCCTCTACCTGAGGAGAGTCAGTTAATCATTCTAAGCCTCACTTTACTCATCTGTAAAATGAGTATTTTAGAACTGAGTAAATGGAATAAAACTATGCAGAACTGAAAAGAATAGATGGTCCCTGGTGACAAAGTAGAATGCCTACTAATTTTGTAATGACTTCTGAGTGAGTAATGACAACTTCCAGAGTTTATAATTTCAAATCCTTACAAAAGCTATAAAAAAAAAAGGGGGGGGGTTGAGTGGCCAAGAGCTTTAAAAGGGACTAGAGTAAATAATGGTGGACATGTTTCTTTAATAAAAAACTTTGTAGTGCTTTACTATGCCGATGACCACTATAAAAGGGTTGGGCTTAAATAATTCAAAATCTTTTTTTCCCACTTGAGATCTTACAGGACCCATGTTAAAAAAACCCCACAATTTAGGAACCACTGATATAAATGATTCATGGCAAGACACATTGCATTAGGAAAGCCGCTAATAAAGAGAGTTCAATATCTGAGTAATTTCTAAGGTACTACCTCTTCTTCTTCCTGTGCTTCTACTGCTGGTCCATTATGTGCCTCCTGGAAAAGGAGTTTCTTCATCTTTCGATACTGCAGATTGTCCAGCTCTCTTACTGCATCTTTTGTCCTTTGAATGAGATCTATTAACACTGTTTCAGGGCGCTCCCGAAGAACAAACATGTGCTGCATAAGAGAAGGTAAAAGTCAGGTTGAAACCTATATATTTTTTCAATTGGTACAATTATACCCTTTCTTAGATCCTAGAATTACTGTTATGACAGCTAATGTATATAATTTATAGCTATCTAATTTTTATACTTTGACTTCTTACATGTATAAAGTTGTCATTTATACATATCTACTCTGTGTCTACATAACTACCCCTGCACATTTTATAAAAACTTTGAACATGATACCTTTGTCAGCCAACTGAAAATGCTGAGTTAAAACAGTCAAAAGGTCTAAATAAACACTAACATTTAAGGTCAATTCTTTCTTTTTAAAGTTGGGGACAGTGAAACAAGTAAGGGCCTAGGATAGAAGCAGCAACAGGAGAGGGATTAAATGGAGAAATGAGCCTAGGAGGGGCAGCTCTGGCTCACTAAGAAGGCAGAGGAAAGTGGGCCTTGGGGACAGACAGGATCAGGGAGTTAGCTTGGGAGGAGCTGCTGCCACTGCCCAGTGCTCCCTGGTTATAAGCCTCTCGGGGTCCCTTAGGAGTTAGAATGCATGACTGTGGGGGGAAAAAGAAGGAGAAGGGGGAGGGAAAAATGAGTGTGTGCTCCTGGGAGGGAAAGAGCTTAAGTTCAATTCTTAAATTAGAGCCCTAGATAAAGGCTAAATAAAGGTTTATATATTACAGAACTGCTGACTTCATGGACAAGGCATGTTCAGTTCTGAGGAAGGTTTCAACAGAATATATTTACTGATGGTGGGTTTATATTACATAAACTTGGGTGTTATGGGCTCCTTTATATGTTGCATAAGAAACACTTTATAAAACACCAGCAGTTATTTAAAAGCCATTATATTACTAGTGATTTTTATCACAAACATTTAATAAAGCTTAACCTATCAAATACAGGAAAGCAGAAAGAACAATTTCATCATTATTAGGATTACCACTGTTACATTTTGGTATATTTCTTTTCTTTTCTATTTCCTTTCCTCTTCTTCTTTCTTTTTAAAATTATAGTTGACATCCAATATTATATTAGTTTTAGATATATAGCATAACAGTTAGATATTTGAATAACTTATGAAGTGATCCCTCTAATAAGCCTAGTACCAAGTTGGTACCATTCATAGCTGTTACAGTATTATTGATTGCATTCTCTATGCTGTACTTTACATCTCCATGATAGTATATTTCTTTGCAGAAATTTTCTATGTACAGATTTTGACTTGTAGATAGTTAGCACAGAGATTGCAGAAAGATACTTTCTACCTTGAGTTTATGAGATGCCCTTGAATTCTTATTACACTTTAAACTTCATAGTTATTTTAAATTTATTTATTCATTATGCAAAGTTACACTATATTATTTTATTATACTGTATTGTTATATTATGTTATTTCAACTCATAAACATAATGTGTACAGAATATTTCATCGAACATTTATGCCAAAGTTATTTAACTATTACCCTAATTCTGGATGGTAACTTCCAATTTTTATTTCTGAGATAAACAGCTTCATACATTAAAAAAAAAAAAAACCTTTTTTCTATTAGTTTTTTTTCTTTACAATGGATTGTGACAAAAATGTAATTAGACCGAAGAAAAAGAAGCACTTGATAGATACTTCCATTTGTTTCCAATAAGGCTGTGCCAATACACTCAAGTATTCAAATCAGGTAAGTGAATACAACATGCATGCTTGAGATCTAGTCTCCAAATACCAACACCTGGCCATGGTGGGTTGAGTTATTATCAAAAGAGTTTATGCTTAGGCAAGTGTAAGAAGGCAGTCACATTCTTCCTTTTTCCTGAGCCTGAAGCTTTTTTTGTATGTATCACTACTTATAATATTCAGTCTGCTTATTATAAATATATATATATTTCTAAGTCTGATAACTTTCTATAATTAGATCTTATTTTCCAGTGAAATAATCCCTAGGTGTACTAAAGTTTTTGTTGCTACTATTTTAAGTACCTATTTATTCAGGCTTTCATTTCTGAGACTATGAGGGAGATTACTATCTAGAATTCCCCAAGCATTACTGAAACTTTATATTGCTGTTTGACAAACTATGGTAACAAATAATACTATTGAATATACATATCTCAAGATTTTCTTTGTATCTTTAAGTGCTGTGTGTCAGTGAAAGTAAACTGAATCTCTTTGAGATTTTAAAACGTTCATATAATAATAGTCTACTTATATCTTATAAGTAAAAAAAAAATAAAATTCCTTAGGGTCACAAATAGAGTCAAATTCTACTTACTAATGTCTTATCTGTATGTTTTAAGAAGTATATAAATTTCAATAATACTTTTATTGTTATTAATAAGAGGGAGAACCTTCAAATTAAATAATAACTTTTTTGAGAACATAAAGGATATACCAAGCATGTATTTAAATTAGACAACCAAATCTAATGAAAACTGAATAGAATTTACTTTTTACAAATATTTTCATTAAGTTAGAAAAATGCATCTCCAGGAAAGAAACAAAAATATCCATTTTTTAAAACATTATATGTATTTGATCATGCTATTACAGTTGTCCTGATTTCCCCCACTCCACTGCTCACCTCTACCCAGCACCCCCCACTTCCTCAGGCAAGTGCCACACAGGTATGCATTCACCAGTCATGTGTATAAGTTTTTTGGCCACTCCATTTCCTGTACTGTACTTTTCACCACCATGGCTATTCTGTAACTTCATCTTCACCATTTTCTTAAGTAAGTCCCTTTAACATTTCAATAATAATGGTTTGGTGATGATGAACTCCTTTAATTTTTCCTTGTCTGGGAAGCACTTTATCTGCCTTTTGATTCTAAATGATAGCTCTGCTAAGTAGAGCAACCTTGGCTGTAGGGGCCTGCATTTCATGATTGAATATTTCTTGCCAATCCCTCTAGCCTGCAAAGTTTCTTTTGAGAAATCAGCTGACAGTCTTATAGAAACTCCCATGTAGGTAACTAACTACTTTTCTCTTGCTGCTTTTAAGATTCTCTCTTTATCTTGAACTTTTGGCTTAATTATGATGAGACTTGGTGTGCTTCCTGGACTTGTATGTCTAATTCCTTCACCAAATTAGGGAATTTTTCTTTCATTAAGTTTTCAAATAGATTTCCAATTTCTTGTTCTTTCTCTTTTCCTTCTTAACCTCTTGAAGTTGTCCCAGAGGCTGCTTATACTATTCTCATTTTTTTGGATTCTTTTTTTCTTTTTGCTGTTCTTGATTGGTTGTTTTTTGCTTCCTTATGTTCCAAATCATTGATTTGATTCTCAGCTTCATCCACTCTACTGCTGTATCCCTGTATCCCTGTAAATTGTTCTTTATTTCAATTAGTGTATCCTTCATTTCTGACTGGATCTTTTTCATGCCGCTGAGGTTCTCACTAAGTTCCTTAAGCATCCTCATAAACAGTGTTTTGAAGTCTGCATCTGATAGATTGCTTATCCATTTCACTTAGCTCTTTTTCTGGAGTTTTCATCTGTTCTTCCATTTAGGCCATGTTTCTTTGTTTCCTTGTTTTGGCAGCATCCCTGTGTGTATTCCTATGTATTAGGTAGAGCTGCTCTGACTGTCTTGGTAGTGTGGTCTAATGTAGTAGGTGTCCCGTAGGGTCTACTGGCACAGTCTCCCATATCACCCAAGCTACGTACTTGAGGTGTGCCCTTTGTATGGGCTGAGTACACCCTCCTCTTGTAGTTGAGCCTTGGTTGCTGTTGGCAGATCAATGGGAAGGATTTACACAGGCCAGTTAGCTGTAAGGATTGGCTATGACCACTTACCACCAACCTCCATCCTCTGCAGATAATCAGCTGTGCGGGGGCAGAGTGGTTGTGCTCTGACATGGTCTGTAGCTGTCCACTGGGTGCACTAGCTCTGGGGTTTCCCAGACGGTGCAGGCCAAGGTCAGCCCCCACCTGTGTTTTGCCTGGGGCCACCCTTCCTGAGCTATAAAGCAATCTGAGATGCATGCTACATACATCTAGCTTATCCCTCTCCTTTGCTTGGGAATCTTGGGATCTCTTCAAGATTCCCAGGCAAAGCCAAGCTGTGAATCTAGGCTGGCTGATGCTAATGCTGGGCCTGGAGCTCACTGAGGTCAGCTATTGCTTGTTTGAGAGGATTTAAGAAGATGTGCAGCATGAGCCAAGACCAGCCATTCATATGGAAGAGCAGCTTGGCTGGTCCTGTAAGCTGGATGGGGCAGAGTGTCTGGAGATTTCCAAGGCAGGTCACACAGTGTCAGCCAGGTTGATGGAGTCTCAAATATCACACCAGCTAACCACTTCTGTGGTTCTGCAGGGGGAGGGTCAGAAAAGGGACATCTGCGCACCCAGATGCCAGGCATTTCTGCCTCTCGTAGTATGCCACTGGTGCCCTTTAAGCTGCCACCCCAGTGCTAGAGGTCAGAGGGAGTAATTATGAGTAGGTGAGTCCCTGTGTGTGTTCTTTAAGATCAACTGCTTGGGGCTCCAGAAGTTTCTTCCACTGACTCAATCCCAACTGATTTTTACAGCCGGAAGTTTTGGGGATTTATCTTCCTGGTACTGTTTCCCTAGGCTGAGTATGGAGCTGGGACTCCTCACCCCTGAAATAGCCCTCTTGAATTTTCATTCATTAGACATGGGTGTGGGATCAACCCATTCTGCATCTGCACCTCTCCCACCAGTCTGGATGGGTATAGTTTCTTTAATTCCATAGTTGTCAGACTTCCAGTCAACTCAATTTCTAATGGTTTGGAGTGATGGTTATTCTATATTTTAGTTGTAATTTTGATGTTACTGTGAGAAGAGGCCAGCCATATCTGCCTATGCTGCCCTCTTGAGAACATACATTTTGAAGTTTCTTTTGAAATCTCTTTTCTCCCACAGTATTTACATAAATATGTACATGACATTACTTCTCTTTCATATTATTTTAATATAGGAAAGACCAATACATAAAGTATTATAGATATAAAAATTAAATTAAAAGTTGTACTATGTTTTGCCAACTTTGAAATATAACATTATGCCACATAAATTAAATTTTATAATTATAACTCATAAATATTCTTCTTGTACACAAAACAATTTAGACATTTGGTACTATTTTAAATATTGAACTATATATTCTATTCAGCCATGGTAAAAGCAACTAATCAATTTTGAAAAAAAAAAATGAAAAAGCATCTTGAGAAAAGTTCCAAGAAAGAACAATATTTAAAATTATTGTTTTAGTAAAAACTAGTAAAGCAATCTTAATACTGTTCAGAATCAAAGAGGAATAAAACACATTCCTTAAAATAATTTCTTAGAGGTAGAAAACAAAGTATAATAGAACTGACCTTTAAAAGTTCCTCTGATGTAGGGCGATCTTGAGGGATTTTCTGGAGACAAGAATCTACAAAGTTGCGAAAATAATCAGACCTATTGTAAAGGAAAGTATCAAGTGAACATATTGCTATTTCCTTTAAAAACAGATCCACAAATCAACGTATGTGCCTATAGGTGGGAGGGGCATGGAGAAGAAATATAAAAAGAAAAGTGGACACAATACAATATATATTTCATATAAGTCTATGAAAACCTTCTAAAGCAACCAGTGAAACTGTACTGTTTTTCAAAGACAAACTTACACAGGTTATTTAAAATCCTGCTTCTACATATTTAAATATCATAACTCATTATAAATTAAGGCAAAATTAGGGAAGTCGATCTTTTTCTTCTTTGCATTCAAATCTAAGATAACATTCTTCTTGATTTGTTTTCTCTCTTGACTGCTCCTTGGACGGTCTTCTATTTAGCATGTTTCAAAACATCACTCTATTAGTTTTGGAGGGAGAATTTTTTTATACCCGGGGCATTTAGTGTCCCTGAATAAATGGACAGAACTTCCATTAACCCCAGAAAACCAATTAAGATACGTTTAAAAACATTAGACATCTGCAACATATTATTAGAATGTGCTTGATAAGCATTCAGTGAGCAAGGCAGTAAGTAATAATTACTCCATCAATGTTTGACTTAAATAGTCAAACAGCATTTTATGTTCCTTGTGGTAAGATTTCTTTTTTGACTCCCCAAAGTATCACAGTATAAAGACAGTCTGTGTTCACTATATTTATTACTTGATGTACCATAATACTAAACTCTGTGCCAAAAGATTCCTTCTGTATCTCTACATAAGTAGCAAAGGCCATTATATGTGCCTTAATTATGTAATCATTAAAAAAGTATCGCTAATTTATGCATCTACTTGTGAATTTTAAATTATTTATTAAATATATTAGAATTTCCCCTAGAATTTCTCAAATGCTAGACACAGCTGAAGAATTTCTCACTAAAAATTTCTGATAAAAAGTCTAGTTTTCTAAAACTGTCAATCTGTTCTACATAAACTTCTTTATCAAATCAAGGAAGCATTAGGAGAAGGAACATCAGCATTCTGAATAATAAACAACATAATAACTATTAGAATGATCCAAAGTTATAAATCTGGTAATTCTGAGAAATCAAGCCATTTTACCTATGTTTTATACCATATAAATTAAATACCATTCTCCTAAAAATATCACTGCAGGTATGGCAATCAACATATTTTAATTATAAAATATTAATGTTTAAATTGTGACATTTATAATATAATCAGGATTATACATATTCTTAAAAATTCAAAGAAAATATAATATATACATTTTTGTGAAAAGCAACACTTTTGCTTCCATGTGACATTACTGAGATACTGATGCTACGAAAAGCAGACATAATAAACATGACATAAGGGTAAAATAAACCTATTTTATTTTATTTATCTTTCCTAATAGTTTACTTAACATGGGTCCAATGAGGGAATTTCACAAGCCAATACTATACAGAACACTGTCTCTTAATAAGCCAGTAAAAATAACATACCCCAAAGCAGTGATGGATTAATTATACTATTGCCAGAGGACTAAGCCTACTTTTTAAAAAACACTTATTTATTTACTTTAAGGAAGCAGGGAAGGGAGAAAGAAAGAGAGGGAGAGAAACATTGATGTGCACCAATCCGTTGCCTCTCACATGCCACCAACCTGGGACCTGGCCTGCAACCTGGGCGTGAGCCCCGACAGGAAATCAAACCAGCAACCTTTCAGTTTGCAGGCCAGTGCTCAATCCACACTGAGCCACACTAGCCAAGGCTAAGCCTATTTTAATATCACTTCAGGTATTAACACATTTTACCTAGTTGAAATGAAATAATTCTGATAACATTATGAAAAAGCACTTAGTTTATACAATGTTGAGTAATATATCTGTTAGAAATACTCACCATTCATTAGACTGTAGTGTAGGGGATTCATTTTGGGCTATATGATATAAGGCACTCATTGCATTCATATTAAATAAAGGAGGCTTCCTTTCCGCTATAAGAGAAAGAAAACTTGCCTGTTAAAATACATGCCGGTTAAAAAGGAGCACACAAATACTACTGAAGTTAAAAAAATAATAATTGCAAACTTAGCAAACAAATAGAGAGTTCAAAGAACATTTTCAAGTTAATTGATTTACAGTAAATCATTTACTTGATGCCCCACCATCCCTAAATACTTTACAACAAGAATATTCTACCAAAGAACAATATTATCTCCATTAAATCAGGCCATTAATGCTAATATGTGACTCTCATCTAATCCTCAAACCCCATTCAAGTTTCACTCAAATGTCAAATAATGTCCTTTACAGGAAAAGTGAACTTTGATCATCTGTGTCCTTCAAGTAAATTGTCCATTTTATCTAAGTTGTTAAATTAACATAAAATTGTTCATACTGTATCACTATAATCCTTTTAATACTTGTAAAATCTGCAGTGATATCACATGTATCATGTGTATTCTTTCTTTTCTTCCTGATCAATCTGGCTAGAAGTTTATCAATTTTATCAATTTCCTTGAAGTTTTTTATTTTACTGGTTTTCTCTATTTTTTTTTATTTAGTTGATTTCTGCTTTGATCTTTTTAATTCTCTTTCTCTCCTTATTTTGGGTTGAATTTGCTCTTCTTTTTCTACTGCCTTAAAGTAAAAGTTGAAGTCATGATCTTGACAATTTTGAAGATACAAGGCTTTTTAATATTTTAATATGATTTTGCCATACGATTAAATTTAGGTTATACATCTTTGGCAGGAACATCACAGAACTACATGTTGTATTTTTCTCATCATATTCTAGGAGGCAGTGCATAATTTCAACTGGTCCTGTTTTAATGGTGTTCTCTTTGGTCACTTAGGGCCATGTCTAACAGGCTTCTTCATTATCATGAAAAAGAAAATTACAATTTTCTCTTGTAATTAGTAAGTATTTTCTGAGAAGGTACTTTGAAATGATATAGTTTTCATTTTATTCTTTTATTTACTTATTATCTGGACTTATAGATTTTTATTTTTAAAAATTATTTGTTGGTTTTAGAGAGAGAGAGGGAGACAGAGAGGAAAAACATCGATTTTGTTGTTCTACTTATTTATGCATTCATTGGTTGATTACTGTATGACCCCTGACTGGGGATCAAACCTGGAACACTGTCTTATCAAGATGATGTTCTAACCAACTGAGCAACTCAGCCAGGGCCTACAGACTTTTATTTTATTTAATAATCTATAAACTGCTACTATCATTTATTTTGATGTTCAAAATGCCTCACATATGAGCAGTGAGAATGCTTATATTCTGGTTTCTGTCTTTTGTTAAATTTAATCTTTATTGTATTTTTTTCCCGTTACTATTAAGTCTCCTTGAATCCCCTACTCCCCAGCAATCACCATACCGTTGTCCATGTCCATGAATCATTTTTCCTTTATGCTCAATCCCTCCACCCCCTTCACCTGTTCCACCCTACTGGCTGTCATCCTGCTTTCAATCTGAGTCTGTCCCCACTTTCCTTGTTAATTCAGTTTTTCATTAGATTCCACATATGAGTGAAATTATATGGTGTTTGCCTTTCTCTGACTGGATTATTTCACTTAGTATAATGTTTTCCATGTCACACATACTGTCACAAAGGGTAAACTTTTCTTGTTTTCTAAGGTCGAGCAGTATTCCATTGTGTAAATGTCCCATAGTTGTTTTAACCACTCATCTACTGATGGACACTTGGGCTGCTTATGTAACTTGGTGACTGTAAACAACACTGCAATGAACATAGGGGTACTTATGTTCTTTCAAATTAGTGTTTTGGGTTCCTTCAGATATATTCCTAGAAGTGAGATCGCTAGGTCAAAACACAGATCCACTTTTAATTCTTTGAGGTATCTCCATACTGCTTTTCCATAGTGGGTGCACCAGTCTGCATTCCCACCAACAGTGCAGAAGTTTTATAAGTTCTTTATACATTTTGGGTATTAATCCATTATTGGATATATTAGCAAATATGTTCTCCCATTCTGCAGTCTTTTTATTTTGATGATTTCTTTTCCTGTGCATAAACTTTTCAGTTTGATATACTGCCATTTGTTTATTTTTTCTTTTGTTTACCTTGCCTGGGGACATATAGTGAATAAAATATTGCTATAAGCAGTGTCCCAAGATTTTGTTGCCCATGTTTTCCTATACAATTTTTATAGTTTCAGGTCTAAAATTTAAGTCTTTGATCCATTTTGAATTTATTCTTGGGTGTGGTGTAAGAAGGTGGTCTAGTTTCATTTTTCTGCATGTATCTGACCTATTTTCCCAACACCATTTATTAAATAAATTATCTTTAGCCCATTGTATGTGTTTCTTTCCCCTGTTGAATATTAACTGACTATAAAGGTGCGGGTTTATTTCTGGGCTTTTTATTCTGCTCCTCTGACCTATCTGTCTGTTTTTATGCCAGTACCAGGCTGTTTTGATTACTATGGCCTTACTGTGTAGTTTCATATTAGATAACGTGATTCCTCCAACTTCGTTCTTCTTTCTCAGGACGGCTGTTCCTATGAGTGCCCTTTTATGGTTCTATATAAATTTTTGAAATATTTGTTCTAGTTCTGTGAAATACACCATTGGAAGCTTGATAGGAATTGCATTGAATCTATAGATTGCTTCGGGTAGTATGGACATTTTAATGTTAATTCTTCCTATCCATGAACATGGTATGTGCTTACACTTATTTGTAGCTTCTTCAATTTTTTCCTTCAGTGTCTTATAATTTTCTGAGTACAGATCTTTTACATACTTGGCTAAGTTTATTTCTAGGTATTTTATTCTTTCTGCAGCAATTGCGAATGGGATTGTTTATTTTGTTTCCCTTCCTAACAGTTCATTATTGGTGTATAAAAATGCAGCTGATTTCTGGATATTAATTTTGTATTCTGCTACTTCACTGAATTCATTTATTAGTTCCCGTAGTTTCTTGGTGGAATCCTTGGGGTTCTCTATGTACAGTATAATGTCATGTGTAAATAATGACAGTTTTACTTCTTCCTTTCCAAATTGGATACCTTTTATTTCTTCTTCTTGTCTGATTGTTGTGGCTAGGACTTCCAGTACTATGTTGAATGATAAAGGTGAAAGTGGATATCCCTGTCTTGTTCCTGATCTTAAGGGGAACTCTTGCAGGTTTTGCTGATTGAGTTGAATCATATACAAACATGGTGAGGGAGAGAAACATCAATGTGTGGTTGCCTCTCGCACGCCCCCTCCTGGGGACCTGGCCTACAACTCAGACATGTGCCCTGACTGGGAATTGAACCAGTGACACTTTGGTTTGCAGGCCCATGCTCAATCCACTGAGCTATACCAGCCAAGGCTAGAATATTCTTATAAGAAGAAAACAAGGAAAGGATATTGGGCTGATGGGAGGGGTGGGGAAGTATGGGGAATCAAAAGCAAGATGTTCATCATCTTTAATTACAGTGACAGTTCAATTACCCGCCTGGCTCCCTTAAAGTGGGAATGTTAGTAAAGTTATGATGGCCCACTACCTTAAACATAGTTCCATTTATGGGCAACAAAATAAAATGTGTGTATAACATCAACACATTACATACAATATGATATACAGCCTGGCATCAAATGCTCATATCCAATTCAAGGTCATAAGTATCCTAGGTAGAGATAATTCATGAATGCTTTAGAGACTTTCCATAGATGGTAAGTCTAGTAATTACATACATATTTGAGGTGTTTAACAAACAGTCATAATGCTAGATGTAGATATTTCAAACATAATACCATAGTGGAAAATTATTTTAGACCTAATTTAATGGAGCAAATACAATATACCTAACCTAATATGTATGAAAATTAACAGGCTGCCAAAGTAAAAACTTAAATAAATATACCGTTTCCCTTAGTAACTGACACAAAAGATAAAAACCTGTAATTTCGTACAGAAATTGACATAAGACATCGATTACATCTTACTTCTTAGTAATAAAAAAGAATGCTTACCTAGTTCAATACATGTTATTCCAAGAGACCATACATCTACTTTGCCATCATACTGTCCTTCATCCATGGCTAAAATTACTTCTGGGGCCATCCTAAATCATAAAATATCATTTAAATTTAAGTAAAAATCATGTATACCATTCATTAAAGTATAATGACTATCTATATGCAGAATACTTGTGTGAATTGCAGACAATATTCTGGACATATACATTTTTATAATGAGAAATAAATGCATTACATTGTGAGGTAATATTTACCACTGCACAGACAGTGTGAGACTCATTCTCACTATCTGCCATGATCATATAACATCCACCTAAAGGAATGATGCCATAGAGCAGGGTTGTATTCTGCACTTCAAGTTTGGAGATTCTAATATTGTATGTCCTTTAGACCAGTGGTGATCTCTGGATCCCTTTACAAATGTCTAATTTTTATTAGAAATATCAAATTCCATCACTAGCAGTGAATATTGACAGTTATTTTCCTTGAAATTATAAGCTCCATTTATTTCAGAACATATTTGCCACAATAACCAGCACTAAATAACCATTAACAAAAAAAATAACCAGTATTTGCCAGTCTTTCTTTCAAATAAAAATAGTGTTTTGTGATCACAAATAAAACAATCAAACAATAATCAATCTTACATGTCTTGGTTATAAAATGAAATATTAATTCATATCTTCAACTAGAGTCTAACATTTTTAATGATATTTTAATCTTACACTTCATTTGCATTTAGAGTTAAGCAGAGATAGATACTTAAAACACCTGCTGACTTTTTCAATAAGATTGTCACCAGGCCCCCCCATGTGTGTGTACACATATGCAAAGACACACAAATATGTGCCTAGTTACTATGCTCCAAATACACCACATACAAATTAACAGATATGCAATTAAAATATACTTTCAATTGTTAACAGTAGGGTGTTTCCAATGTGTTCTTTAAGATGCTAAACTACGTTTGAAAAATTACAAAGTTAAACTTTTTTTTATTTTATTTTTTTTTTATTTTTAGAGAGGGAAGGAAGGGGGAGACAGAGAGAGAGAGAAACATCAATGTACGGTTGCTGGGGAACATGGCCTGCAACCTAGGCATGTGCCCTGACTGGGAATCGAACCTGCGATGCCTGGTTTGCAGCCCGCGCTCAATCCACTGAGCTACATCAGCCAGGGCTACAAAGTTAAACTTTTTATTGTAGAACTTTCCATGGCCTTTTAAATATCTAATATTCATCATTAATTTCTAAAGAGGAGAACCATTAAGAAATATTATTTGCTCACAGAACCCGTTTTGTATAGAAGAGAGGGAGATTCTATCTAAACCAGGGTCCCCATAAAAAATGTTTGTTCTTCTAGAGCAGTGGTCTTCAATATTTTTTTGTTAATTTACCTCTAATGAATTTATAAAAACTATGTTTCTCCCTTGAACATTTTTGAGTTTATATCTAAATTTTATAAATTTAATAGCTGTAAGAAATATAATGCACAGCACACACATTATACTGTATATGTACTCTAAAGATATTTAAAACTTAGAGCTGCAGAGTTAGCTCAGTTTATCAAAAACCGCTATATAACTTAATTGGCAAAGCCAGTCTTCACGGTCATATCAATCAGTCGACTCAGAACAATTTCTGTCAGAAAAAGTCTGACTTCATTTCCCAATATAAATAACATGTTAACATGTCTCCATGACAACTATCTCAGTTATGAATTCTGCTTTAGAAAAAAAGACAGGAGGGAAGATAACTGGGGATAAAGAAAGAGCAAGGAATAGGAAGGGAGATGACAGGAAAGGCACAAAGCCTTACCAAGAGTGTGTGTCCTGACTCTTCAATACTTCTCATAGATGCTATATATTCTGAAACTGTCCCTCTGGTGTTGCTTTTAGGCTTTTATATCCCAGAGCAATGTATCATGGTAATGTTGTGGATGGGTAAAAAGCCTCTGAAAGGTTCATGGGGAAAAAAGATGCAGTGGATCTAAGAATACTCTCAGCATGCAGAGAGAAAGATGACACATATGGATAGAAGTTGAAGATCTGGAAAATTATTCCCTTCAAATTTGCTGGCATTAATACTGAATTATTTGTGGTTAAAATTACATGATGTCTAGAATTTGCTTCAAAATAACTGAGGGATGGAGAAGCAGCAGAGAGGAGTGAGTGCATAGGGTGGGAATGGCCATGGAATAATGGTGTTGGGATGAATGATTGGTATGTGAGGCTTTATTATACTCTTGTTGACTTTTATGTGCATGTGAAGTCTCCATAATAATATAAAAAATCCTCAAAACTCCAAATTAGCTATCAGTCTGGAGGTTCTTAGTATGAAGATCATGGATATATAGAATAAACCTAAAGAAAACACCAATTTCCACTTAGCATTTCTATCTACTCCCTACTTCAATTTTTATTGAATTTTTTCAATCTCATAGCCAATATATAATGCAGATAATAAGAAAGAAAATGCGAAGACGGGAGAAGGAAGGAATGAAAAAATAGGGGATGCAAGGGCAGCACTCTAAATCTACACTTGAAATTAACTATAATGCTTAAAGTTAAAAATGTCCAAAATAGCACTGTATTTCCAGGAAAAAGACGTGTGAAAAAAGTACAACCACACATTACCTATTTCGACTGCGAGGACCATTACCAGATAGGATTACACTTACCAATACGGCGTTCCCACAAAAGAATTGGCAGGAGATGCCATGGAAGCAGATCCGAAGTCAGCAAGTTTCACCTGGCCTGGCTCTGTCAGAAGAATATTTCCTGCTTTGATATCTCTGGGTTTAAAAAAACACAGAAAATTATTTTTTTCTTTCATTAGACTGTGTTGAAAATGATAAAAATCAAATAAAATTTTGTAAAGTAGGCAGGGAGAAATCAAAACAATGAAGTTCTAGTATGATCTCTCAATTGGGACAGTAAGAATTAAGAACCAAATTAGAAAACAAAAAAAATACACATAAATATATAGGAATAATTTTCTAAAAGAGAAGACAAAATAGCAGTAAAAACAAATGACAGACTATCAGGCAATTGGAGCATTTAGTCTATATTTGAGTTCTTGTTCACTGGTACAAATATGGCTTTAAAAATAGAATTTAAAAGTAGCTGACCACTTCTGCATAAATGCAAAATTTCTGAGTACCTCACTTAATGTAAAAAAAAAAAAAAAAAAAAATCCAAAAACTTGAAATTTAAGTATAGTTGTTATGAAATCTTATATTGGTTTATTAGTTTCAGGTGTATAATATAGTGACTTGACATTTTTATAACTTACAGTGTGATTATCCAACTATTTCTAGTAATCACCTGTCATTGTGCAAATTTATCACAGTACTATTGATTTATCCTCTTCCTCTTTCCACCTATCCTCCCACCTCCTCCTTTCTGGTAAGCATCTCTTTGGTTGCTGTGTTGTTTTGTTTGTTTGTTTTAGATTCCACATATAAGTGAAACCATATAGTATTTATCTTTCTCTGCTTGACTTATTTCACTTAGCATAATACCCTCTGACCCATCCATGTTGTTGTAAATATGCCCCTGATTTATAAAAAAGGATTATTTATATTATTTCCAAAGCTTGGCATAATTCACCTAACATAATATGAAATGAAACTGATATATAAGAATAATATAATATCAATGATACCAAATTTACTTTCAAGCTTTTCTAAATCAACAAACATACCATACATACAAACCAAGAAAATGATGGATATTTACACAAGACTCTATGTCCTATAGGTACCACAATATACACTTAAACTTTCAAAAAAGAAAAACTTTATTTCTAAGCACTCATCAATTCTTACTACAGTACTGTATGGATATAATAGTGAATCTATTGCCCCTCCCTTTTTTTTTTAATAGAGAGGTACTTTGAAGTTGAGAAGATCTTAGGTTCTAATTCCATCTTTTCCATATACTTACTACCATGTGGATTTGTTTTGGACCTTACTATCTTTACCTAAAAAAATGGTAATTCATGAACTCAAAATGACTTTACTATATAGTTTAATATGTATTGCCTGGTTCACATATACAATAAAAAAAATGTTAATTTCCTTCCAAAACAGGCAAAACCAATACCAATGCTAAATATGCATTATAAAATGGTTTGATTTTAAAGTTACTATCCATTATCATTGATTATCAAGGGTTAATATTCAAAAGGATTAAAAGTGTTAAGTGGCCTTCATATGTCCATGTTGTGGAATCAATGGAACAAATCTGGTATCATCAGTTACCAGGAAGACAAAAGATCTAGGATTAGTCCAGTTTAATCTATCTGGCTTTGTAAGCTTAGGGAAATTAGTCTCAAATTAGGGTACTAGTTTCTCACCTATAAAAAAGATTACATAATTCCTAATGTCCTCTCCAGTTTGCAAATTAAATAATTCTGTGATTAAATTTCTACACCAAATCTACAAAGTGCATATACTTCAAAAAGCCCAGCAGCATGTGTAGACAAAGATAAAAATTATACAGATCAATGTATTAGTATGTTCTTTTTAAGGCATGGACAATCTAAAAGAGATGAGTTCATAAGATTTTGAAATGCTTTTGTTTGGGTATAACCAATAAAAATTTCAAGGTTAATGAGTTCTAGGGTTGATAAACGCAACAAACCATTTGCCTGTTAATATATGATAATTTTCAACTTACTTACCTATGAATCATAGTATGAGAATGTAAGTAGGCTAATCCCTGGAGAGCACCATGTGTAATTGCTGCTATTTCCAATTCTTGTAATGGCTTTTTGTGAACTTAAAATAAGAATGTATTTGAAAATCATTACTATACAGAACATTTTGTTTAAAGTAATAAATATACATATCTGATATATATGGGGCAATTTTTAAGCACTAACATTAAGTAACAAGGGATTTGCCTCCCAAGATATAAAACAAGGCTATTGAATGTTGTGACTAGTATCAATTGTGCCTTGCTGTTGAAGTAGAGGTTACAGCCAATATTCCTCCAAGATAATAACGTTTAACAATTATTTGGTGATAATAAAAACAAAAGTAACAAAAGAGAAGTTTTCCCTTTATCCTCACGTATTTTCATTCTGAACCAAAGGAACAGATCAAGCTGAATGCAAAGAATGCAGAATGATGCTTGTTAAGGATATTAACCCTTAACACCCTTAAGGGTTAATGAGAAAAGGCATTCTCTCCTCATTATGAGAAAAAATGCACTTGTTATGCTACTACATAACATTAAGTGAGCATAGTGCACACCTTTCTGAGAATCTATTGTAGAAAAGCTTAAGGTTGTCATTCTTTTGGAAGGTTTTTACATTATTCAAGAAATCTCTTACTGAATTCTCATGTCGCTCATATACTTTTTTCCCTTTAATAATGAAAGGAAACGTACCTTCCAGTAAATCTGAAGCAGATCCTAAACAATATTCCATTACAAGCTACATGGGAAGAAATATTATAAAAGCATTAAAATATATTATTGAAAAGATTTTATTTGAGGTCATATAAATTCACCAATGTGATCAAAAAGATAGTTTGAAGTAAAACTCTAGTCATTTTTTACCTTAAAAAACAAATATTTATGTAGTTAGCAATTTGTTAGGTGCATATATAGTTAAGCCAATGATACATTAATTTTTTATAATACCAATATATAATCGCTTGCACAAGATATGTATTTCATATACAGTCACTGAAGTTATGAAGGAACATACATTATTTTATTACTATTAACCTAGAGTAGAAATACTGATTGTTAGGAAGCAAAAAACTGTCCTCTGGGACTGTATGTACACAGCTTAGGTTATTTAGAGTTTCAAGTTTCATTTAGAGCAAACACAGACTACCTCCTACATGCCAGGTATTTTATATATATTAACTAATTTAATCCTCACAACCACCTTATGGGGTAGGGCCTATTATTTCCTTGTTTTACAGATAGAAAATCTTGAGAGACAGAGAAGTAACCAGCCCAATGTCACTGCTTTTTCTTTAACCACAGTCTCCAGTTTAGAAGTATCACCACAACCACCACCAAAATCAAACTGGATAAAAATGCAACAAACATTACAAATCTAAATCTAACTTCAGTACACTAAAATGATAATTAGCTATGGCTTCTTAATTATTCAAAATAAAGGGTTGTTCCTGTTTAAGGAAAATTTAGCCTTTCTCCTAAGAGACAGTTATTATCCCTATACCACTGCAGGATCACTATCCTATCACCTCAGTGGTTAACAGGGTAAAATTAATCTCCACTTCTTGTGATGAAGTGTCTCAGTTCTCTACCTTAGTATTGTTACTAAGCTAAGGAATCACAATCAATTTAAATTTCACCAAGACTTCACCAAGAACTTTGTGGTAGAAGAGAATATATTTATATCAAAAAGATGTAATAACTTTCATCCTTGAGTAATGGAATTGTTTTCATAACATTTGGGGAAATATTTAGTAGTTTGGTAAACTACTAAAAATGTCAGAGAACATGTTACCATGCACATAAAGGTCAGCTAAATCTCTACAGTAAACTCACAGAAGTTCTTATTGCCCAGGAGTATGGGTTCTAGGAAAAGCTGCTCTTCCTTTTTTAGTATGAAATAACATTTCAAGGTGTTTTTTGCAAGTTTCACATAACTATTTTGAGACATTCTTGATTTAATCAATTTGATGTCTAAACCCACTAAAATTATAACAAGGGGAGAACAGATACCTACCCATGCTGTGTGCTCACGTAAATAGCAGCCTTTATATTCTATACTGTTGGGATGTTTTATTCTTTGTAGAAATTTGACTTCCTTAATAATATCCTGCCATTTCTGTGGGGAGTAAAAACAATAAAGGTAAGAAATATGAACAGCTACTTTTCCTTCGAAATTTATATAAGAAGAAATTACTAAATTAATGGTTAATGATCAACATACAACTCTGATTTATAATATTTAAATGTCAAAATAACAAATTTAAAAGGAATTACATTCATATAGTTTACAACTCAATTACATAATTTATAAAATTATTTCATTCAAGGTAGGACAAATTTTTGTTCGACAAAATTTATTATCAATGTCTTATGAAAATTTTACACCCATACAACACGTTAGTGAAAACTATATACCATACTTAGAGATTTTTTCTTCAAAATTCAACTTCCCCTTTCTTATCTGAAGCTTTATTGAGATAATTTACATACCATAAAGTTCAACTATTATTTTTTTGGCTTGTATCTTCTACCAAATATTAAAGTTTGTTTGTTTTTAAAACTCAAATGAAGTAATTACTCTGAGACATAAATTTGTAAACGTAATTTCTAAAATGCTAATAACAGTTATAACACAGGAAAGTTCACAGAAAAAACAAGCAGTGTGAAAACATTTTCCTACAAATTTTACTAAGAGCTTTCTTCACTGACACCTACCAAACATTACAGACAAACCACTGGCAATATATACAATATACTTAGGCCATATCCTAAAAAAAGTTACTCTTAAGAAGCAAGCAGGGAACTCTAAGGGACCCAACCAGATCCCTGGTCGGGCTGATCTCTTTACTGGTTAGAGAACCATTCCAATAAGCCAAGGCTGCAGGTTTGATCCCCAGTCCGGGCACATATAGAAGGCAACCAATGAGTGCATAAATAAGTGGAACAACAAATCAATGTTTCTCCCCCACCCCCCTGCCAAATCAATAAAAATAAATAAATAAATAAATAAATAAATAAATAAATAAATAAAAATAAAGGGTCCAACCATGTCTCCTTGCTCTATGAGCTTCATGGGCATGGGATGGGAAGCAGGAATCTGGTTTTTGTTCTTGTTTTAAGTTTTTAAAACTTTACCACTGACATGGGCCATATTTCTAAAGTCAGAGAAACTAGCATAATAGAAAACTTTAAGAAATATCTTGTGCTAGAATTTAATATCATGTATCTTCTATGATTTTTAACAAGACTTCAACAAAATACAGCAAAATAGGTACACAGTGTTTTATACAAAATGTGTAAGAAATAAGATGCTAAATTCAGAAAATGTTTCGCGGGCTTTAAATTTAAAATCTGAATGCTCTAGGAGGCAAGCTCTCAAAACAAACAAAAACCTGTATTTTTCAAAGTAAAAAAACTTTCATGAAGGACATTAATATTAGCTGTTAAAAGGTAACACCCTACATGAGACTTTTTGTTCTACGTGTGACTAATGAGACTCCAACATAGCACAAGTCTTCCTGTGAAAGCCACTTCTAAAGTTCTACTACAGAATGGTGAATAACATTAGAATAAACTTGTAAAAAATGGAGGGTTTTTTTTTTTTAGTTTTAGGAATTTTTAGGACTTTTTAGTTATCAAAATAATGGAACATCGATACAATCATAATAGTGTCATCATACCTGTAGTATGATCACAAAATCAAGATTTACCATAAAATAAATAGATTTTAAAAAGGTCAAAAACAAAAACCTTTAAAAATTAAAGACTGATGCAGAAATTCTACCTCTGAGCACACCCTCCAAAGCACTGAAAGCCGGAACTCAAAGAAATGTCTGTATACCCATGTTCATAGCAGCATCACTTAATAGGGGTGTCAAACTCATTTTTTTTTTAATTTTATTTATTTATTTTTAGAGAGGAAAGTGTGTGGGGGAGAGAGAGAGAGACAGAGAGAGAGAGAAACATCAATGTGCGGTTGCTGGGGGACATGGCCTGCAACCTAGGCATGTGCCCTGACTGGGAATCGAACCTGCGATGCCTGGCTCGCAGCCCGCGCTCAATCCACTGAGCTACGCCAGCCAGGGCGTCAAACTCATTTTTACCAGGGGCCACATCAGCCTCATGGTTGCTTTCAAAGGGCCAAATTAATTTCAACTCCTTAACAGTTAAGGAGTAGTTACATTAACCAGTCCTAAAATTATTTCAGCCCTTTCAAGGCAATATTGTTCATATTGCTGTACAACCATCACTACTAGTCATCTCCAGAAATTTGGATTCAGCCCTTAATGCCACTGAACAAGTACACTTAAAAATGGTTTAGATGGTAAATTTTATGCATTTTGCCACAATTAATTTTTTTTTAAATTAAAGACACACACATCCTATATAGATTTAGAAAGTAGACTACATTTTATAAAATACATTTATACAATTAAATATAGTATCAAAAGAACTAATCAGAATATCAGCAAATTAATGTATATTCAAGGTAGTATCAATAATCTTACATTTTGGCTTTTCAGATTATTACACACTGCCTGTTTTTCATACTAGATATATACTGCCTATAGTTTAAAGTTTGTTTAAAACAACACTTAAGTAATCTCTAAGCCATTAAAAATTATATATATTCACCCTGGCTGGTGTAGCTCAGTGGATTGAGCGCGGGCTGTGAACCAGGCATCGCAGGTTCGATTCCCAGTCAGGGCACATGCCTAGGTTGCAGGCCGTGGCCCCCAGCAACCACACATTGATGTTTCTCTCTCTCTCTCCATCCCTCCCTTCCCTCTTCAAAAATAAAT